>CAOKZL010000053.1:1762500-2035000 GCA_948472985.1 Iguana delicatissima
GTAATTAGGAGCACATTAATTCATTTTCGCAACTAATTGGTAGAAACAAAACAAACAAAAAATATACAGGTCATAGTACCTTCCTCACTTTCCCAGGGCAAGTCTGCCCTGCCCTGATTTGCTGTCAGCCTTCTGGCTGCACCTTTAGGTGCTGAATGACTGTTAAGCCTCCAACCAAGTTCTGTTCCCTAGTAAACCAAGACCTGAGTGACGGTTCCAACATATGTAAGTGTCCCAGGATGGTCACTGTTGACTGTTGCTCTTTCTTTCCATGGTTCTAACTTGTGTGACCAACCAAGCTATTCTAATTACTCTGCCTTAGCCAGGAATTAGTCACACGTGGTATGATACAGAAAAAGTAAAGGACTGGCTAACTGCCAGTTTTGTCAGGAAAAAGAAAATCCTATTTGGCTGCAAGGTGACCAGGGTTGCCTATACTGTCATGTCAGGGCAAGTGTGTTTATATATCATAAGGACTGGTGAACCCCATTGTGTGGCAATGCAAGATGGAAAGCAAGTTGCATTCTTCTCCCAACAGACCTACCTACCAGTGAACCTATACTGGATCTTCTTTATTTAAAAAAAAATTAGAATTGTTTTAATGCTTCTATACATACATAATATTGCATAATATTATACATTTTTTATTCCTGCCTACCTTCCCCCACTGGCCTATCAGAGGTCTAAAATATACCTTCTTCAATCAAAAATCATCTTAAAAAATGTGGGTCATGGTTTTGATTACACTACTAACTTCTTTATAAGCATTTCCTCTTTAACTTTTTCCAACAAAATTTCTCAATTTAAGCTCCGTGTTTCTTTATTTAGTTGTCCAGTATATTTTAATCTTCATCTCCTAAGAAAATCAAATAATAAAAATTACGCTAAATATTTATCCTTCTTATCTGTGTTCCAAGTTAGTCTATCCTTCTCTGTACTGGATCTAATAGGGAAAAGGGGAAAAATAAGAAATCAGCTTACAGTGGTTGTGAGGCTGATCTAGTCCTGTCCAGTCCAGTCCAGTCCAGTCCAGTCCACTCCTCTTCCTCCTCCTCTTGCCGCTACTCCTGCATACTTTCCAACATTTCACAAATGAGAATTGGGATGCACGTGGCCAAGCAACCTCAGAGTGTGGTCAAGATACCAGAAGTTATTAATGAAGAAAAACAAACAAGTTAGAAAGGCCGCAGCAGTTGCCTGAGTCTACTGGGAAAGACAAGATTCTGCTTCCTCTCCCACTACCAAATTAATTGAGCGCCAACTATTGTTGCACTTTGAACTGATTTTTTCAGCAGCTGAAGTAAGCTGAGGACAAAAAAGGAAAGTGGGAGGAAGAAAGAGAAACTGGGACATTTTAAAAGCAGCTAGAAAAAAAATGGAGTAACAGAGATTTAATCAGGACTGTCTCTGCCAAAATGGGGTGGTTCCACACTGCTGCCCTCAGAGATGATTTTTTCAGGAAAGAGGAAAAGCGGTGGCACTAAGCAAGCTAGAGTGTGCATAGCCTGAGCTATATATGTGGGGGGGGGGGACGAAGAAGAAGAAGTAGTCAAGGAAGAGAAGCAGTGGCACCGACAGCTGCAGCAGTGGAAGATGTTCAAGACTTGTTAGCAAAAGTGTCAGAAGAAGAGAACAGAGTACTGATGCACCTCTGCTTGAACAAATAGGTACAGAATGTCTCCTTGTGTGAGGTTGGGGGAAAAAAGTCTTACTACTCATGTAACTGTGGCTGGACAAGCATAATCCTGCAAGGGTATCATGCCTCAGTGCTGTACTAGATAGGTCTCTGCTCCTGTCCAGAATGACTCCTTTTATGTTGTTATGTCTTCGTAAAAGCACAACATGAATCCACATGTTCCAGAATCCAGGCTGACTTCTGGCACGGTGACAATGCTCGCTTGATTCAGACTAGCAGCAAAGTGCAGGGTGATGAACACTCTTTTCTACCATTGTTGACTAGAACTGTTTCAAAAGGTGGCCTGCAAATTATTTTGCCGTGCAACCCAAGCACATCTCTGCTGAAGCAAGTCCTAGTAAGTGCCACTGGGCTTGCTGTTAGATAAATGTGTATAAGTTTTCAGCATTCCAGTCTTATGGCTTTTACCATCTTTGCTTTTTAACATTTTTCATGGAAAAAGTCCTGTTAGGTACAATTTTCTGTTGCTAGGAGTTTAAAGTTGTACTGTGAGGATACTGCTTAAGGCAACCAGCTGTCTAGAAATTCTTGACTTTATTATTTTTTCAAAGTTTTTGTCTCTTGAACACAATAGGGAGTGGAAGGAAGATGAATGTTTTATATAAACAGTAACTTGAAATTAAAGGTGATCTGAATATTAGAAAGCCTCAAAAGATCACTTGAGATAGATTGCCTTACAAGTTGAAAGTGTCCGTCTAGGGAAATCTCCAATAATCATACAGAATAATTAAAGATAAATTTCAGATTGAGCTGGCCCTACCATTAGCCAGAATGAGACAGCTACCTCAGATAGCAGATTATTGGTGTCATAGAATCATAGAGTTGGAAGAGACCCCAGGGGCCATCCAGTCCAACCTCCTGCCATGCAGGAACACACATCAAAGCACTCCCAACAGATGGTCATCCAGCCGCTGATTAAAAACCTCCAAAGAAGGAGACTCTACCACATTCCAAGGCAGCATATTCCACTGCCAAACAGTTCTGAACATCAGGAAGTTCTTCCTGAGGTTTAGGTGGAATCTCTTTTCTTGTAGTCTGAATCCATTGCTCCTTGTCTTAGTATCTGGAGCAGTGGAAAACAAGCCCCCTCCCTCCTTGATATGACATCTTTTCAAATATTTAAACATGGCTATCATGTCCCCTCTTAACCATCTCTTCTGCAGACTAAACATACCCAGCTCCCAAAGCCGCTCTTTATAGGGGGCATGGTTTCCATACTCTTCACCATTTTGGTCACCCTCCTTCGGATATATTCCAGCTTCTCAATATCCTTCTTGGAATGAGGTGCCTGTGAAAGACCAGCAAACTGTTAGTTGTTTTTTTTTTTTAACTGCTTTGGGTTATTCTGTTCTTACTGTTACAGTTTCTGGGTTCTTTTGCTTCATGTGTCAACATAACTTCCATATTGACTTGAGTTTGCTATTTGCTGTTTTGCCTCAGCAAGCAAATGACTTTGGCCAACCCTATTTTCTAATACAGTGGGTTAGTGACCCTCAATTGTTGTTGCTGCTGCTGCTACTGCTTCTGTTGTTGCTGTTATGTTATGTGAACTCTGACTTCCAGTGACCTTCTCATAGCAATTTGTTGGCAAGATTTATTCAGAGGAGGTTTGCTGTTGCCTTCCTCTAGGCCGAGAGTATGACTTGCTAAGTTCACCCAATGGGTTTCCATGGCTGACTGGGCATTTGAACCCCGGTCTCCCAAAGTCCTAGCCCAACACCCACACCACCACACCATTCTGGCTTCTAGTAGCCCACACTACAGCATAGTGAAGTAATATTATGCCTGTTCCACAGGATAGTGTGGTAAACTTATACAGTGTGCCACAGTACTTATTCTATGTTACCACTTCTTCTGTTCATTATGTATCTCTATATTAATGAAAGTTCAAAAGAGAATGCACAGAAGCACCTGTGATTCAATACATTTAAATGAAGGCATGGTAGGGAGGCATGGCAAATATGCACACAACAATCACACAAGGAGGGGGTTCCGTGTATGAACAAATAGCTTGAAAAGTGGTCCATGTTATGTTCAGACATGTGCACACCTTTTCTAGTTGATATTCCCTATCTGGAGTTCCTGCAGTAAATATTTGGCAAGGTAAGATTTTTTTAAAAGACTGATATGGATGTTCTGTTGATTAATTCAACCAAGTATGAAACATTTCTGTTAAGGTTCTTTGATATCCATTCTATGTGCACATTTTACTGCTGTCCACATGTATTCACTGGCCAATGCCCATTTATTCCATCCTCAGTATATTCCAGCGTAACTCCATGTAACTCATATGCATGTTTCTGTGAAAGAGTCTGCATGTGGGATAATGACTCTCTTTGAGCACTAAGTGTTCCAGTGAAAACGCCTAATCCAAGGAAAATGTTATTTCATTCATATGGCAATGGAAATTGGGTCTTGCATGAGGACTGAGCTCTCCTGAGATCTATTTCCACCAGTGAGGTCAATACACTGGCCATTTCCGCAATAGACGGCTATAGCACTATTATTCCACTTTCAACATCCTTGAGGCCCCTCCCTAAACTGCAAACCCCAGGATTCCATAGGATGTTGAAAGTAGAACAATAGCACTATAACAATCTAGTGCGGAAATGGCCACTGTGTTGGGACGTGGGAGAGGGCCTTCTTAGCTGTGACATCTCCGACTGTGTTGGCACTAAGATTCGTTTCATTTAGTTGCCAAGTGCAAACCTGAGGGTTCATCAAGGCCTTTGAATCTCAATAATTCATCCCAAATACTGTTCTACAAAGTTCTAAAAACTTTTAAATCTGTTTTAACCCATTGTGGTCAATATGTTTTTAACATATTGGGGCTTTTTTTATTGCTTTAAACTGCTTAACTCATTTGAATGTTACCTGTAAGCCGCCCTGAAGTTGTTGGGTTTTTTTATATAGGGTGAGTTATATATATTTTGATAAATAATAAATAAAAATTATATCCTTATATAAGAAAGCATGACTTACCAGAAAAGACAATAATGCTTGGTAAGGTAGAAAGCAGTAGGAAAAGAGGAAGACCATATTACAGATAGATAGACTCAATCAAAGAAGCCACAACCTTGAGTCTGCAAGATCTGATGAGATCTACTGTGAATAGGGTGCCCTGGAGATCTCTCATTTATTGGGTCATCATATGTAGAAGGCAACTGCAGTTAACACATATCCTTACATAGCAGCCAATGGGAAATTGTTTAACATCACTGATGGCCCTTCTACCCATGCATTCTGTCTTTTTTTCTTTTTTCAGCAGTTAATAATTCTGGCATCACCAACTGCAAACATTCAACCATATTATGCTTACAAATGATCAGCAAACTGTGAATTGGGATGGATTATGTGTCACTTGTTCGAAAGATCCACTGAGAAATTATGAGTCATCTGTTTCTCTCTGTGTGTTGTACATGGTCTATGTGAACACACACACACACACACGAACCTCTTAACAAAGTACTTTTTTTGCAACCAGCAGCTGGTTCTTTTTCATTGTTAATAATGATAGCTTTTAAATTCCAGAGTTCCAAATTGTTTTTTAGGTACACTGCTGGGCATTCATTCATTATACTAATAAAACTGTGTAAACTGAGTCTCTGAAGCTAGAGGGTATTGTTACTTCTCAGACAGGTACAGTGACAGGCACACATTTCCTATCACTGAACAGTACCACAGATACTATCATTGGAGACAAAGAGAACAGAATGTATGACAATTGTTCCGTCGTCAAACAGAGAGATTTGTAGCTCTCTGCTAAATATGCGTCTCAGCAAACAGACTGCATTGTCCTAAGGCAATGCAAAGGCACTGTGTTTTCTTTGGAAATTTAAGGCCATTCATTCAATTTGTTTCCCCCAGTTCAAACTGCAGAATTTGTTTTGCTGTTGTTTTGTTGTGGTTAAATAGGTGTGGTGCTATCAGGTAAAATCATGTCTGGCACTCATGCCCAGTTCTTCCACAAAACTGCCCACTTGATGACACAGTAGTGCTTACAACCACACTTAGAAGATAGATCAGTACAATACAAATTGATATGTGGATATAGTCTTTCCTTATATTCATTTAAAAGATGAGAAAGATGTTACAATTCATTGACATGATACAAACATCCAAGGGAATTGATTGACAAATCCCACATGTTGTTTTCATTAGTTCAAATAGCTCCCCCACTCCCAACGAAGAAACAAGCTTCAAGTCACAAGAAAGCAGTTTCCCTCCATGCCCTCAGCATCCCTTTTTGCCTTACAAAGTATAGATGTATGAGAGACAAAAAGAGAGAGAAATGTGAACTTCTGTATCACCAGTTAGCAATTGGTTAGCAAACCAGGGGCCCATTCACACTGTACAGTTGTTTTGCTTTGATTTCATTTTAAATGCAATGGTTTAACCCTATGGAATATTGAGATTTGCAGTTTAGAGAAGGGTACTTAGTGTGAGGTAGTGATTTGAGTCTTGGACTATTACCCTGGAGACCAGGATTTGATTTGTGGCTCAGCCAGAGAAACCCGCTGGACACACATGATAGGTTTGCCTTAGGGTCACCGTAAGCCAGAAATGACCTTAAGCCACACAACAACAAGAACCTTAGAATGCTTTACCAGAGGACCATAGTGGATCCTCAAACTACAACCATACTCCTCCCAGGATTCCTTAAAATGCAGCCATGGTAGTTGAAGTAGAATCATAGTGCCCTGTGAAAGGGCTCCAGGTCACCTGGTCACAGGCTTCTCCAGTAGGGAGAGACTGGCTGGCCCAGGAGTGCTCACTGACTAAACCAAAGTTTAAATGGCGCCCTCTTCTAGTCCCTGTACAGAAATAAACTAGACTCATAGTCATATTTTACTTCACCACTAATAATAGAGAAATGTATTTTATAATACCAGCGTGACAGGCTGCCCTCCAAGAAAGAAGAAAACAGAGTGCCCAGGAGGAAAGAGTGAAGGTGCTGCCACTTTTGACCCCAGTATCTGCCCCCTGAGTAGTTTCCTCACTCAGGATCAGAGTAGCAATGCCCTCGTAGATGGTCCATGTCTTTGCTCCCCGAGGGAGGGTGAATTAACTCTAGATTTTATTGCTGTTCCATCCCACAGCTGCTCCAAGTTGACCAGAATCTCTGTCAGTGCCCAACTGGTTCCCAACATGAGCAGAACTTCAGCTCAACTGGAAGGAGCTGCAGTGAAACCCAGGCTGGATTTGGTGACCCACAGCAATGGATCCACTGGCTGCCCCTGAGACCAAATACTGAGAAAAAGGAAGGGGCACAGGAACTAGTAGTTTGTACCCTTCTCTTACTATGATGCCTCTTGCTGTCTCATCTGTACCTCTCAACCAGTTTCACGAAAAGGTTTTTCAACCACTTCTATCCCATCTACACCTGGCATCAACAATTTCTCTGGTGGTCTCAGCAGATGATGTCATCAGTCTGTGCCTGAGCATGGGAATACAGCCAGATGCTTCTCTGATCCCCTCCACTTACCACCAGCAATAGAAAGTCTGAGGTAGGTAGGGATCATAATGCAATGGGGGAATCTGGGGAGGGGTGCTTTAGATGTTGTGCAGGTTGGAAGAGAGTACCAACCTCCATAATGAGGTTGGTATGCACAAGTCTTAGGTGGATTTACATGTGTCTATACTACCAACAGAAGGCCAGCCAAAGTGTGTTTTCTATAATGCACTTTTTTTTTAAAGAAAAATCTGAACAGCTAAGTATGCACAACGGAAAAAAATATGCCCAAAACATGCTTTAGTCAATGGAGAAAAGTTCCCTAAATTGAGTAAGTTGTCCAATAAATGCATACATTCAATGAGATTGAAATAGACACATTTTCAAGTCCCTAGCCTAGGTTCACATGGAAGAAGTGTCATTCTTGAATAACCATCATGTTATAATAGGTCTAGTAATTCATCTATGGGTTGTTTTTAAAATCTATAATTTTATTGGGACTAATACACATTTTCATGCATGTAGCACACTGTCATGGAACTCATAGCCTCCATGCAAAGGAGTACATCAGAACCCCCCCCCCACCCACTTGCATACTTTTATTTTAAGTTTAGCGATTAGCGATTTCTCAGATTGCCATTTGGCTGAGAAACTGGTGAAAGTAGCTTCAGGGTGAGTTTCTTCAGTATGGAGGTAAGTGGTCTCAGGATGAAGCCTGTGGGAGAAAACAGGTAATTGCTTACTGATAAAAAGATGAAGAGGTGATAGGCTGGAAGATTTAGAGTCCCGGGAAGCAAGCAAAAGCAGAAATAATCCAACAGAGGGAATGCAAACTTGAATATGAGAAAGGGCGCTTCACATCAGCCACTCCTAGGCTTCTCTTTGCCTTGATGATTTGCCTGCCTTCCTATTTATAGTGGGTTTCATTTCCCACCTTCTCCTCTCATTGATCAAGGATCTCCTGGTTATTCTCCCAACTCTGGCAGACAGGCAAGGCATTAGGCAAGCTGCAACATGACTCCAGGGTGACCAGTATCCTTCCATTATTCCAGTTTGAGAAGGGCAGTCGCAATTAATTCTCAGCTATCACACTTTTCAACCACTTTTAAAGAGTCCCAGTTTCTCCCTCCTTTTGCCATTTTACCCTTTTGTCTTCAGCTTATTTCAGATGTAACAAATTCAGTTCAAAGCGCAAAGCAGTTTGCACTCAAATTAACTCAATGAGAGGGGGAGGCGGGATTGACCTTCCCAGTAGGCTCAAGCAAACTGCTGCAGCCTCTTCTGGCTTCTGTCGTCTTCTTCATTAATAACATTTGCCATTTTGATCCTATTCTGATATTTCTTGCCCACCCATATCCTGGTTTTTATCTGTGAAATGTTGGGGGCTATGAAGATGGCAGCCCTCCATTCACTCCCAACTCAGACCCAAAGGAGAAGTCTGCACTCTCTGCATCACTTCTGCTACCTTACAACTTCTCTCTCTCTCAAATCCTCTACTTCAGTGGCCTTTTATTAGCCATGTGGCTCCTTTCTCCTACAAAAACTGAGGTCAACTGAAGCTCTTATTCACTCCTGAGGCTTGGGAGCAAGCAAGCAAGAACCTGTTTTGAGTCCCACTTCTGCATACATACTAAAAGTGGAAATTTTAAAAACAATTTTACAAATAGTTCAGATTTTATTCCAGTCAGCAAGGGATTGCTACTTTTTCTTATCTTTTTCTTATCTCTCCCTAACACATTAATAAGCAACTGTATGGGGGTATACCGCTGGTCTACAAGTACTCTAACCTGTAGAATGTGCTATAGAAATGCTAAGCCTTCATATAGTCTGATACCGGTTTCTTTTGCTTAGGCAAAGGGCTTTAACAAAGAGGCAGGGTGCATTGTGTAAGCTAAAATGGAGGAGGGCAATGTGATGAACAGAATGGCTCCTGTAAAGCTGCTCCAAAGCCTTCCTGAGAAGACTTTTTCTGTGGTCCCATGACAGCATCTTTGGGTTTTGGTAATATCAGGGTACCAGATGTCTGGAACTGCTATCATAGCTCTCAGAAGAAGAAAAAATCCTTAAGGTGATGCCACTTTTCCTCATGGTGGACTTTGCAAATCAATACAAACATTTCAAATTGGGCCCAGAAGTGGCGATAAAGAAAACGCCAGTATAAGTTGGGTAGCTTTGGTATAATAGAGTACAATCCCTTTGGCTTTTCGTGCTCAGGAGACACACAGTTACATTGGACTTCAGCTACAGTTGATTTCAAGAGGTTTTGTTAGCATTCCTTTCACTTTCTCTTGGCAAATAAATGACAGGAGACAAACCTGGTAGTGGAAATGCAACACCAGGAGTCAATCCTACTTTTCTAATAAACAGGATAAACTTTTGGTGGAAATGCTGCACAGTCTAAGTTGCTCCTTAATTTTGGGGAACAACACTATAAGAGAAAAGAATGGTGAAGGACAATCATTGCCTGCAAACACATATTTGGGGTAGCCATGTGGGAGTTTCACCACCCCTCACTCACACACTGGGAAAGCAAATTACTTTCTTTCATTTTCCACCTGAAGCTAAACTGAGCTAAAAGTCGCATTGACTTCTGCCATGCATAATGTGACACCTGATGGCCAGCATCCTCTTGGTTACTCCCAACTAGACTAGATCCATTCAGTGAATTGTTGAACATGGAGGTAAACTCCATTGATTCACTAGCTTACTCTAGTCAGGACTAACTAAAGAATTTACATCTGTATGTATCTTCAAGTAGCAGGTGACAGTCATTCAGATTGGGGGAATATAACCTGATATGGGTGGGGTTACCAGCGCCATGCTACCAAATCAGAAGTCAATTTCAACACCATAGGAACCTGAGACACTAGAGCAGTGGTTCTCAACCTGTGGGTACCCAGATGTTTCTAGACTTCAGCTCCCAGAAGCCCTGAGCATTGTCCGTAGTGGCTGGGGCTTCTGGGAGCTGAAGTCCACAAACATCTGGGGACCCACAGGTTGAGAACCACTGCACTAGAGAATAGTTGGATCAAGATGGGGCAGAGCACACTGTTGTTGTCACTGTTGCAGTTGTTCTGTGCCTTCAAGTCATTTCCGACTTATGGTGACCCTAAAGTGAACCTGTCATGAGGTTTTCTGGGAGCTGAGAGTATGTGATGTGTTCAAGGTCATCCAGTGGTTTTCCATGGATGAGTTGGGATCAAACCTTGGTCTCCAGAGTCCGACACTCAGACCAGCATACCTTAGGCAGCACATCTGTTGTTTTGGGTCTTGTGTCAAGAAAAAAGCAGGGTATACATAAATAACAATCTAAATAAATAAATAAAAATCTGATTGTATTTAAAAATTGGTTAGTCTCATTTTTGTTGTTTTTCACAAATATATCAGCATTCTGTTCCTTTTCAAGTTCCATATTAGTTTTTATACATTCTTCCTGAATGGCAATTCACGCATATTTTGGCATACACTTCACCCAGCAGCATCCTTTTTTACACATTTAATCTATTTGTAAAAGTGTGTTTATTTGCATTATTCTCTTCAAATATATACAACTTTAGTCACATGAATTTGCACGCCCATAATTTCAAACATAAATCTTGGGGGAAAAAATCCTCTTCCCCATGCAAACACTCATTGTTTCTTCTGCATAATGAGAAACCAAAACAGATGTAAATATTAACAGATTTCACAGATCACAAATGAGATGGATTTGGGTTTTTTTAAGAAAAATTCAGTTGATGCAAATTTCTTTCTCACTCCTGGTTGTAGAGGTGTTGCAGAGGTACCTGGAAACTCTAAAGGGACAGGGAGGAACAATCTTTTCTTCTTACCACAGAAGCCTTTTGTCTCTGTGCCACCAACTATCTTCTTGTTTTTAATAGTTTTAATAGTTAATGTGTTTTAGGGGGTTTAGATGGGTTGGTGGGTGGGGAGGACGGGTTATGTTTTAATTGCTTTTAATGTATTTATATACTGTTGTAGTACCGCCTCAATCCATTGGGAGAGGTGGAATATAAATAAATATTATTGTTGTTGTTGTTGTTGTTGTTGTTGTTGTTGTTGCTGCACTAGAAGAGAGCTCTATGGATACCACCAACTGTCAAAAGGACAAATAAATGGTCCCAAGAGCAAATCAAGTCCAAACACTCACTAGGAGCCAAAATAACTAAAATAGCTAAACTAGAATTGTTGTATTTAGTTGTTTTTATATTCTGTGATGCATCATTCTTTCTTTTCCCGTTTTTTTCAATTTCAATCTATGACTTAAATAAAGGAAAAAAATAACTGAACCGAGGCTGTCGTATTTTGGACAAATCGTGAGGTGATATAACTCAGTTGAAAAGATGCTGGGGAAAGTGTGCCTTGTGGAGAAGAGAAATCTGATGTTAAAGGGAATAGATGTGGTTAGCTACAAGAAAGCTACCCCACATTTTTCTCCTTCTAAAAAAGACATTTGCTTTGATTCTCAGCAGGGCTGGCCCTATCAGTAGGCAGAATAAGAGCTCCACCTCAGGAGGCAGATACCAGAAGACAACCGTTAGGTGTTGGAGGAGAGATATGTGTCGCCCAGAACCTGCTCAAGTCCCTTAAGCTGGTCTAGTAGCTAGCTTTTTGGTGTGGCAGAGAATACTGTTCAGTACCATAACCAGGGTTCAAGAGGGATTCACCTGTGAGTCCTGTTGGCTTTTACACATGGGATGGTTGGTAGTCTCATCTCGCTTTTTGCCTGATGTAGTAATATGTACTGAGTCGACTCTGATGCTGCCCTACACTCCTTAGAATTATATCATTACATACAAACCTCTTCTCCAAATTCAATTCCCTCTTTTTATTTCTGTTCATTATGGTATAGCTGCATGACATCTGAAATAGTATTAACTATTTTAATTAACTGAACAAGTATTAACTGCAGCTAGCTTTTCAACTGGAGAACAAGTACCAGGGGAAAGAGGTGGGACTGATCCATTTTGCTGCCCAAGGCAGAACAGTAAATATCCTCATGACCTAAGTCAGGGTGCATAATACAAGTTAAATTTGCCCATGAAACAGAAGAAAAAAAAACTCTTTCTGAACTGTTCCAGTAATTACAACAAAAAACAACCAGCATCCATTAAGATGTACCTTTGAGACAGGAATTGGAAACTTATTTGGAATTAGCTATACAGCACACTATATAGAGACCTGAGTCCAGTAAATGAAATTCTAGTAATGATCATAATATCAAATAATACATCTTAAAAAAAAAATTCAGATAAGACACTGGTTCCAGTTCTGACTCTTGTTGGCAGAGAGAACTGTCAGCATCTGTTGACAGACTGAGATTATTTCTTGAGAGCCATGTGGTAAAGAAGCAAACCATCTGGGGCCTAGCGTATGGACAGTTTAGGAACCAGTAAGGCTGCTTGTGATTTACATTCTGAAAGGCTTTTGATTATTGTGCACTTTTCTTCACGAGTTTCCCATTAATTAAGGTATCATTTTGTGGAAACACAGAACTAGTTGTGAAGCTAGATGTATTTGCTGGTTCTGGTTTCAAAAACTGTCCAACATGAGCAACTGTTTTGTGTTCACATAGTGTAGTAGGTTGAAGGGACTTAGAATAGAGGTCCCTTCCCAACACTAAAGGTTGTACTGTTTACTGGTGTTTGAGGAGACAATTTTCTTCCAAGATTGTGGGTGACAATGCCAATCTGGCATGCATTACAGAGAGCCGGCTTGGTGAAGCTGGGGAGATACTCTCTTAATTTTGTTTAACCAGATCTTCTGTATGTCAGCATGCTATGGGAGGGGCAGGAAGGTGGGGATGTGGTGATTTGTTGAAATAACATCTTAACTGTAGATTATATTCTGCAAATCCCTCCTTTGAATGTATCACCTGAAAACTGGGGACCAAGGACATTAGGGATTCTATTGGTGTACCTTCCATCCTAATATATAAGCACTTTTGTTTTGTCAATTAACCAGGTAAGGTTCTGGCATGATGTTGGAGTCCCCTTGTCCTGTCATCCTAGGTGACTTCAGTGTTATCCCAACTTTCAGTTTTTCAGTCAGTAGGCTAAAACAATATAAAAGTCAATGCTAAACATTACTGTAACTTGCTAAAGACATGTAGCAGTTAATGTAGTATGGTCTTCTTTGCATGCTTTAGAGATAGAAGTGGTCTTTGTCTAGGATCGCATTTGTATTTTTCATAGAAATTGGCTCTGAAACTGAAAGACACTGAAGAAACTGAATTTTGTCTAAGTGATAAAATTTGCCCTACCATTCAAAATTTCTAAAATGATGTAATTTTACAGTGTTCAGAGCTAAGGTACAAAGGTCTGTTTGTGCATTGCAAATGTGAACTTCAATAGTGCAATCTATTTTTTTTATCTTCCAAATTACATTTGTTTCCTTGCAGGTGTGGTGTCCGGTAGAATACATGAAGATGTACGTGAGCGTCAGCCTTGCACCGTGCATTTGTTTTTGGACTGTATCATTTGAAAATTAGATGAGAGATTGAATGTCAGTGACTTGAATTGTTCCCCACATAATTTGCTTTGATATACTATTTTGAATTTGCAGGGATTTGTTGTTTGTTTTTGCTCGGGAGAGAATTCTAACATATGATTACCCACCTACAGTCTTAATGTGCTAGAGTCTTGCAATATGTGCATCGAAAGAAGCTTTCAGTCTCATAGCATATTCAGTTATCTCTGTCACTGTAGATGGGGCTGAGATCTTTAAATCAGTTTATTCACTCTTGCTGTATTCCCTGAACATTTCTTAAAAATGTATGTGAGGTGTTTTTAAACCTCAAGAGTCAATGTGGTGTAATGGTCTGAGCACTGAACTGTGGCTCTGGAGAACAGGGTTCAAATTCCTGCTCTGCCATAGAAACCCACAAGTGATCTTGGGCAAGTCACATTCTCTCAGCCTCAGAGGAAGGCAAAGGCAACCCCCCCTGAACAAATCTCATTAAGAAAACTTCACGATTGGTTCGCTTTAGGGTCACCATAAGTTGGAAATGATTTGAAGGTACACAATAACAACATTTAAACCCCAGCTTTCTTTACTTCCTCAGGATCCTCATGTGTTCAGGTCAAGGCTGGATTCAGATGGGCATCAAGACCTTCACAAATTCCTTCCTATATCAGCACCCCTTCCCAGCTATGGATTCAGCTGGTGGTAGGGGCAGGCAGCTACTTGCAACCATTTCTGATTTCCACTGTGCTTTTGGAGCACTGAAATAGTTAATGGCCCAAGGCAGGTGTTAGCCCTGGGGTGTCAGGACAATGGGAACCCTGGAACTGACCAAGAGTGCCAGGTTGCTGAATCTAATATAGAATCCAGTGGAGTTCCGCTGTAAGAACCAAATGAGGAGTATGTTTCTAATTCATATTATAGGGGTTTTTTTTTATTTTCTTTCAACCTTTCTAATTTAAAAAAAACAACCTAAAGAAAGGTAGCAAAAGCTATATATTCCTGCTTTTAAATGGCTGATTGTAACCCCCATGCTATTATCACAAGACTTCTCTTGGCTAATAAAATGACCTATTCTGCTGTTTTAAACAATGTCTAAGTGGTGGACAAGGCATACATAAAGACACTTTTGAAAGCTCTTCAGTGTAGCCCTCTCCAATACATTAAAGGGTCTTAACATGCCATTACCACAAAAGGCAATAGACTCCCCGTAGGTCTCATCCTTTGATAAAGTGGATGATAGCCACAAATTTAACTGCCATCCGCACGTACTTCCAGCCGCTGCATTACCAGGCAGGAAGTAATTGATGAACAAATTTCCACCATGTGGGAAGTATGGCATATGCATATAATTACATTCTTTGAAGACAAGTACTACCCTGGGATTGTTGTTTGATAAGGGACTGTGTGAGAACAAGGTTTTACATCACAGTGTGCTGTCCTTTCTAACATAAATATATGGATCTAAATAAAATAGATGAAGACATGGTAAAGGAGCAGGAGGAAGATGCTAGTGACACCCAAACACTTTGGTATGAGATAGGCGAGCTGAATGTGGAGCTATTCTTATCTGTCTTATCTTTTCTGGAGAAAGAGGGGTGGTCCATTGATTGGGAAGATATAGTTTTCTTTTAGTAATTAGATGGGAGCCCATCCAACTACGGTCCTCCTGTATGGATCCAGTGTTTAGCGGTGTGTGGTGGTTCCATTCTCCTTCTAGTCTTGGTCATATTAGAGGCAAGTAATTTATCTTGAGTAATCCTTCTTTCTCTGCATACTCTAGACTCTCCTCTTCCCCTGTCAGGTCCACTGAAGAAATGGAGGGTTCCTGAATATCAGGATAAAATAAGAGAAGCAATCATATAGGACCTGTAGGAGTCAAGCGGATCTTCAGATGTTGTTGGTCTGCAAGTCCCAGCAGCCCTGGCTGGCATGATCAGTTGTGAATGCTGTGAGTTGTCTAGTAACAGCTAGAGGGCCAGATGGTATCCATCCCTGGGCTAAACTCTCAACAAGAATTCTGTCCTCTAACTATATTCCCTGACATATGTAGACTCCCTGGTGGGGAGGGAGAGGTGTCCATACCACCATGGCAACATATTCAGACCACCCTGCCATCTCTCTCTTTCCCTGTCTCTCTTTTGACAAATCCATTCACGCTGCACACTTATAGTGTTATTATTCCACTTTAACTGCCATGATTTTGTCTTAGGGAACCCTGCAGTTTGTACTTTGGTGAGACACTAGAGATCTTTGACAGAGAATTCTAAATGCCCCTCCCTATACAGCCAATCCCAGGATTCCACAGGACAGAACCATGGCACTTAAAGTGGAATAATTGTGCTATAATTGTGTTAGGGTGAATGGGCCTTGTACCTGTTTCTGGTTTCACTGCTGATGCCATTTGGATGATGGCAGGGGCAGCTCTTCATGGTTTGCCAGTGGCGTCTTTGCTTGGGTCTCCAGCTGTTGTAGGGTTAAAACACCCAAGACTCATGCTTCTTCACTACAGTGGGCAGGACCTTCTGGATGTTGACATTTGACAACATTTTGGGATCCAGTGTTCAGAGGGATCCACATAGTTTGGTATGTTCCCCATCTCCCCACCTCCATCCTGCTGGTGCCCACCTGTGGACTGGGGAGCACAGGGAAGAAATGACAACACTTTTGATGTGATGTACTGCAGTGCCAGGAAGCATGAATGACTTGAAATCTGAGGAAAGTTGAATAAGCACAGATTTTGGAAATAAACGCAACGGAACAACACCCCAGTTAGACCATTAATTTAGGAGGAAAGGCACAACAATTCAGAACTCTGAAAATCTGGAGAGGGAAATTTCTGTGACCTTAATTTCAGAAATAACTCTTTCCTCAGATTATTGAGAACTGACAAAGATGTCTGTATTTACAAATATGATTTGTTGATTCTAAGCAGGATCACAAGATAGGTAAGAGCATCTGTATGCTGTTTCTAGGAATGCCCAGCAGAGGTCACTCCACACTCTGTACACAGAAAATTCAGATTCTGTGATTGGAATATATTATTCAAATCAGCCATGTTTGCAGAAATCCATTTAATTTCTGTAACTTGAGCTTGGTGCTCTAAGTGGGAGAGGGGAACATGTTCAGAGTGTGTGTTGAATCTTAGCAAGTGGGACAGAACGTGCAGAATGAGGATTGGGCTCAACAGAACTTTGAGAATCACCAGGTTTTGGAGGAGACAGGCTTAGGAGCCTTGAGAATGGAAAGAGGAATTGTATAGAGTAGAAATGCTGTCCCTCAATGACTAACATGAAAACTCTGGCCCCGCTTCTTGGAGGTGCTTTAGAAGAAACAAGAGAGTGGGTAGAGAATATTGCAGCTCACTGAGTAAGAGTAGAACAAACAGAAGAGTTCCACAAAAGCCAGATTATTGAGATTGCCAACAGAAGAGGATCTTGAGAAGCAAAAGGAATAATTTGAAAAGAGTAAGATGCTGAACCTATTGCAAGTCCTTGAAATCAATTCCAGAGTGATTCATTGTCCTATGACATGGAAGCCACCAGCCACCATTGGGGGAAAAAGAGGGATACCTGTGTCAGGGTGCAGCTGAATCTAGTCATGGGGTGAAGCAGTCTCATAAGTGGGTCTAAGCTTAGGATGGAATGAAAACAGCCTGTCTACATTCTCTGTGTTATTTGTGGGCAGTAAAACTGAGCAGGGCATTATGTTCATAGAATCATAGAAATGTAGAGTTGGAAGAGACCACACAGGCCATCCAGGCCAACCCCCTACCATGCAGGGACACCCTCAAAGCACTCCCGACAGATGGCCATCCAGCATCTGCTTAAAAACCTCCAAGGAAAGAGACTCCACTGCACTCCGAGGCAGCATATTCCACTGCCGGACAGCCCTGACTGTCAGGAAGTTCTTCCTGAGGTTCAGGTGGAATCTCCTTTCCTGCAGCTTGAATCCATTGCTCCTTGTCCTGGTCTCTGGAGCAGCAGAAAACAAGCCCTCTCCTTCCTCTATATGGCATCCCTTCAAATATTTAAACATGGCTATCATGTCCACTCTTAACCTTCTCTTCTGCAGATTAAACATACCCAGCTCTCTAAGTCTATCCTCATAGGCCATGGCTTCCAGGCCCCTCACCATTTTGGTCACCCTCCTCTGGACTTGCTCCAGCTTGACCATGTCCTTCTTGAATTGGGGTGCCCAGAACTGGACACAGTATTCAAGATGAGGTCTAACCAAAGCAGAGTAGAGTGGTACCAGTACCTCCCTCGATCTAGACACCATACTCCTATTAATGCAGCCGGGAATTGCATTGGCTTTCTTGGCTGCCGCATCACATTGCTGACTCATGTTCAGCTTGTGGTCTATGAAGACTCCTAGATCCCTTTCACACGTACTGCTATCCAGTAGAATTTTAGCATGTGGCATGAGGGCAAAGAGAGGGGAGAGACAGACAGGAAGAATTATTTCCAAGTTAGGAGGAGGCAAAGAAGAAAATTTTCAGAAAATCTCAGAAAATTATTGTAAGAGAAATTTTGGTTCCATTCAACTTACATTGTTAGTTCATGTTGATGACTGAAGGAAGTAAGGGGTTAAGGGAGGAGAACTGGAGAACACATCAAGCCCATTGCTTCCTTCAGGAATATAAAACTAAGAGTATGAATTCTGTTGTCTAATTGCAAATAGATTTGATGCATTGAATAGTGATTCATGATAAGTAGATTCTACTTATTCAACTTTGGGCTAACAAGCAGTTTAAGGCCAACACTAAACAATGTAAAGCTAGTTCTCTAGTAGCAACTGCAATTACAAATGGTCAAATTGGAGAGCATTTTGCTGACTAGTCCAAAGGAGTAGAGTGGATTAAAATTCTGCAACAAGAGGGGTTCATAAAAAAGTATTTTCATTTTATAATGAGAAATTATTTTCTTAGAAATATCATTCCAGAAAGTATGATAGTTTTCTACACAGGGAAGAGGCAGTAGGTTATCATATTTATTGTCCCTTGCCCATATAAGGCAGAACCACCAGAAGAGACTGAGGATGGAAAGAATATTTGGAAATATTCAAAAAATGGTCAAGAAGTGTTTTTTCTTCAGTGCTGGGAAACAAGGAGAACCCTGGATGAATGAAGATCTTCACAGTTCTGAAATCATTCTGTGCAAAAGTTGCATGTGTTTTTTAGTGTGCAGAAAATAACACTGCCTGTTCAGGAAACTGCATTTTCTTCACAGAAAATAATATTTCTGTTCAGAAATTTATTTTCTGTGTGGAAATTGAAGCTTTCCCATGTGCAAATTTTGTTTGGAATAAGTTCCAATCCTGAATTTTCTGTGCAGGAAACCGCATTTTCTTTCTAGAAAATAAAATTTCGGTGCAGAAAATGAGTTTTCCTGTGTGTGAATTTTGTACAGAAACTCCCAATTACAGCATTTTGTGCAGAACAAAATAAGTGCACAAGTTTGTCACAGCAGGAAGAAAATGATTAAGATTACTTGTTGCTTCCTTTGAGAAAAAGAAACTGAAGAATTACATTCCTAATAGAGATTCCAAATGTGGCAAAAGGAGGGCCATTACACAAAGAAGTGAGAATTTGGTTTGGTTCTTTTCTTGATTAGAACTTACCCAAATTTGCAAAAATCTTTCTAAAAGGGATAGAGAGAATGCCAGATTGATTTTTAAATGATGATGATGGTGGTGGTGGTGGTGGTGGAGGAGAAAGAAAAACTGACAGATCTGTTTATTCGGGAAAAGGACTTTAACTATTTTGAGTTTAAAAGCGAGGATAAGAATACCTGTATATTCAGTCTTATTCCTCTGTATCTGTAGTGCTCAATTAGTGTTACTGTGGGGGGGTTTTCTGTAAAGTTCCTAATCTCTATCACTATGTGTCAGGCATGTACAACATGGCCCTTTCCCGCTGGGAATACATGTATGTACTTAATATGATCAGTGAAGGTAGAGGATAATTTCATCTGGGTTTTATTTACAGTGTAACTTCCCAAAATTTGCAAATTCAGAGTAGTGAGTGATAGTTTTTGTGCTGCAAAAACAAGACAGGGCCATTATAACAAATCTACGATGGGTGAAAATTTGGTTGAATTCTTTTCTTGAACTTACCAAAACTTGCAAATTTCTTCAGAAATGGAATAAGAAGAATCTTCAGTTCTATAAAATCTGAAAGGGGGGGGGGAATCCACAAACGAATGAAAACTGACAAATTCATAAACCCCTTCATAAAGTAAGCATGTGCTCAGTTAATAAAGTGTTAGAACTTTGGCGTCTTCAGTTGAATTTTAATATTTTTGAATGTTTAAGTCACAGCTTGCTGATGCTGTCTGCCATTGCCCTTTCATGTGATTTCTGCAACTTTTCCAACAGTGCCCTTTTGCAAATACCCTAAGGAATTCTTTCCTCTGCTGACCTTCTACACCACTTTTTCATGTAACTCATGAATCGCTATTGGATCTGCTTAGTATAGCTCTGATGCAGCTTGGATAAGGAGTATCAGCTTTGGATAAGAAAAGTAGATTGTAAGAATAATATTACATTATGATATTACATTATTACAAAAATAAGTGCAAGAATAAGTAAATTGGCCAACTTATGGGGATCATTCATGTTCAGTTCCTTGTCAATTTTTCATGCCTTCAGTCATACATCAGTTTCATTCTCTTTTCTGCATTAACCTGCTTTTAAAAACTGCTTGAAAATTTGTAGGCATTTTCCTCTCATTTTATCATAAACAAACATGTTTGTATGCATTTTACTGTAACTTATAGATTTTATGTGCATCTTATTGTAAAATATGCATTCTATAAGCATTGCAGTCTGCCATTTAAGCCAGAAAGTGCATTATAAAATTCAGAAAAGTATAATATTAGAAGGATTATTTCTTCCAATCTGTGCAGGAGTTCAAGGAGAGCAACTCCAGTTGCTTCCAAATGCAGACTGAACAAAATTCCACAAGCGTCCTTGGTAGTCCTACATTCTTTTTTGCTTCTCTTAACATTTGTTGCATGCTGAATTCTTCAAAAGCACCTTGCAGTTCTCTGACAGTTTCCTTTATCAGTTGTGTCTGGTGTGTGGAGATTGTTTTGAGAGGCAAAAGAAAAGAAGAAGACCCCTGCTGGATCAGACTGTAACCCTATTTGGGTGTCCCTTACCATCTGCAACAAACACATGAGCAGGGGGAGCCCTTTCGACCTACCTCTTCCAATGTCACCTCCATCATCCTACTACACAGGGACTGTAATGAGTTTGAAGGAGAGAGCCTCCTGTGTCCACGTGAGGTAGACCCTCAGAGTTCTAATTCACATAAATAGCCTCCATCAGATATAGAATGTTCTCACCTTTAGACTCTTCACCCTCCTTGGGTTTCCTCTACACCAAGGGTGGGCAACTGTGGAAGGTCTGGGGGCCACATTACCCGCAGGAAACCTTGGAAGGTAGTACCTGCTCCCATAAGAAAAGGGAGGGATTAAAAATGTTGCCCTCAAATGCCTCTAGAAGGCACAGGGGCATTTTAACCATGATTTGGATTTCAAAAAAGGCCTTATCTGGGCCTAAAGTGGCTGAGGGAGGTGCAAAATGTGGTGGGAATGTAGTCCATACCCCTGGTTGGATATTTTGGAACATATGGGGACAAAAAAGGCTTTTTGAAAAAAAAAATGCAAAAATGGCTGTTGACCTTCGGGGGGGACCAGGGAGCCACACCCACTACAGTGCATTTGGAGGCATTTGGGAGCACAAAAAAGTTTTTTGGAAAAATGTAGGGGGCTACATGAAGCCCTCTGGCTACACTTTGCCCACCCTGCCCTACACAGTAGGGAATGCTAGAATGCCATTTACTCCAGAACCCTGTTTCCCAAAGCATCTAATTTTCTTCTAAGAAGCAAATAAAATTTGGGAAAGTAATTTTTTATGCTCTGCTTTATCCTCCTTTGGTACTATAGCCCTCCCTTGCTAAACACACAGAATTCAGAAGTAAAGTGTTCCTAAATATGGAGGCTTCTTTAAAACAGACATAACACCACTGATAGATTTGTTCCATTGTTTTCTAATCGCCCTTTATTTTGCTAGCTTGTCCATTTGCTACCTTTATATCCAGTGCTCCAGTCAGAACAAAGAAGAAAAGAATAGAAAAAAAAAGGATGAAAAGAGAACACTTTAAAATATATCATATATAATATTAGAATGGAGGCTTCTTTACAAACTCACCACAAAATGTGTTCTCAATTCAGTAAATCTCAGTTGCCTGATTCTTCTTTATTATTACAGGTGAGGTTTCTGCATGTCATCATGGCTGGAGGTCCATTTGCGCTTCAGGTTGGGAAATAAGTGGAAACCAGATAACTTCAAAACTTTTAAAGTTCTTTTCTCCTTTATGATATTTTGGCTTTTAGATCAACTTATCAGAGAGAGCTAAAGACTAAATTCTATTTCACCAAATTCCTCTGTGTGGGTAAAGATTCACTTACACTATGAGTTGTGTTAATGAAATAAATATGAAATAAATGGAAACTAGATGCAATCTATGTAGAGCTGCCTTTTAAAAGGACCCAGATGCTACAGTTGGCCCAAAGAGCAGCAGCCAGGTTGTTAACTGAGACTGACTACAGGAAGCACAGAACTCTTTTGTTGGAACAGCTCTACTGGCTGCCGGTCCCTTTCCAGACACAATTCAAAGTACTGGTTTTGACCTATAAAGCCCTATACAGCTTGGGCCCAGATTATTTGAAGGACCATATCTCCCTTTATCAGCCCATTAGAGCACTAAAGTCACCACGGCCCTTTTCGCGCGGCATTTGCCATGCAAAAGGGCCGCTCGAACGTCGTGTGAACCTGAGCAGCAGTCCACACGATGCACTCACAATCGCGCAACGCTCCAGGGTCTAGCAGGTGCCGATCACGCACTTTTTCATTTTTGGCTTTCAGCCGAAAATGGTGCGCAGTCGCACATTGCTCAGGGGCCCCGTGCGCACTTGCCGTGCATGAGGAGCTCTGGAGCTGCAGCTCTCATGATTCCTGCCCCAGCGCAGCCTGGGAAATTCCCAGGCTGCACTGCAGAAGGAAGAGGCGGGGTTCTCGCGTGAGCAGGCAGCAGCTGCGGAGCTGAAGGAACTGGGACGCAAGGGCCTCTCGCTAGAGGCTGCTCGCGTGATCCCCGCACCCCAGCTCCGTGAAAAGGTGCGTTGCGGAAAGGGCCCAAGAGAGGCCCTTCTCTCTGGTCCATCACGCTCTCAGGTGTGTTTGGTGGAAACAAGAGACAGGACCTTCTTGGTGGCTGCTCCCAGATTTGGAACTCTCTCCATAGAAAGGCCAGGATGGCTCTTTCTTTACTCCCCTTGAGATGGCACGTTAAAAAAATTGTGCCATCAGACGTATATAAATTGGTAGGGTTCAGTTTTTAATGCTGTACGGTTCTGTTTTTAAGGTTGGTATAGTTTTCAGTGTATTTTATTATCTTTGATATTTTTATTTTCTAATGTTTTTAACTATATAAAATTGTTTAATTGTTTTTATTTTAAATGTATTCTTTTATGTCTGTTTTAATTTGTACAGTTTTGATGTTGTGAGCCACCTTGAGTCCCATTGCTGGGAGAAAGATGAGATAAAAATAAATTTAAATAAATAAATAAATAAATAAATAAATGATAACTTCAAATCTATTTGAGCCCTCTTTATGATCTTTACTATTTAGGTTAACCTCTTGGAGACATCCAAAGACTAAATTCTATTTAGCCAGCCTTCTTGCGACACATTTGGTACCAACTTCCAATTTTATTCTATTTCAGCAATAACTGCTGTCAAAAGCATGCTAACCAGCTCTTTATGAAATGATTGTTTATTCCCATTTACTCAAAATTGTAGACCTACTGAAATGAATGGGTCCTAAATTAGATATTATTAATTGAAGTCCCATACATTCTCATGAGTCTACTCTTTGTTAAGCATTGGCTGTTTCATTTCAGTTCATTGTTATGAGAATTTACAAGGAGCCACACATCTCTTCAAACCTGGGAAGAAAAGTCCTGGCGAAGGAGAGGAAATTCTTCATATCTGAGATGGAGAAAACAATAATTGTGGTAGAAATGGAAACAGGTAATTTCAATCATCTATCCAGCAGCCACGACACTGAGTGCTTAATTTTTAGACATTCGGTTGTGGATCTCTCTCTTTGTAGACACATTCGTTCTGAATTGGGGTGGCCATCTCCTGGATTCCTCACTCCCACCCCGCTGTTCTTTAGAGCAGGCTGGTACAACAAAGTCCTCTTTTTGCTTGGGCATACCTATGCTTGTTGAGTTTGATCAGTGAAAACAGACAACTTTATTTTGGATTTTTTTTACCTCCCCGCCCCTCTCCAAAATGACAAATTTATCCGTATTTGGGATTGAAAAGAATGTGAAATCTAAAAAAAACTTCACAGACAAGGGATACAAAAATGAATCTAAGAGGCTATTTAAATTCTACATATGACTAATTTTAGAGCCAGCATGGTATGCTGTTTTCAGCATTGGACTGTGGCTCTGGAGACCATTGTTTGAACCCCTACTTGGCCATGGAAATCACTGGGTTACCTTGGCCAAGTTCCAGTCTCTCAGCCTCAGAGGAAGGCAAAGGCAGAGACCCCTCTGAACAAATCTTGCCAAGAAAACCATTAGTCAAAATCAACTTGAAGACACACAACTACAATGACTAATTTTGGATTATATGAGTTTTTAGAGCATCTGAGATGGAAAGGAGTTATTTTTCTCCTGTTTCACATTCCTTCTTGTTAATTTTTATTAGTCTGAAAGCAGGAAGGAACTAGGAGTGGCTCTGCTTTGGTTTCAATAAACTTCTCACCTTCCTGAACTGAGTATCTATTTAGGCTTACTACTTTGTACTTTTGAACTGCCACAGGGTCAGTTTTACTGAAGGCTTAATTTTGGCTAATACAGACCTACTGAAGTATCCCAGAACTAGCTCTATAAACCTGATAATTGCTAGAAGAGATCAAGGCACTTTGTAGCCCTTTCTAAAACACCACCAATCTTGACTCTAATTTACAAGGCATGGGCTCCATCTCCTCCCACTCTCATACTCCTTTTTTGCTTTTTCTTCCAAAATTCATTTATTTTTGAAAGCGAGTGAGAGAAAACACAGCAGGAGATTTTCTTATCCCAGATTCTTGGCTCAATGCATCGTAGAGCAGCATAGATTCATATTCAGCTCAAACTGTGTGCATGGAGGGGTATGACTGAGTTTGTGTATGTATGTGTATCTGTATACACACACACACACACACACACACACACACACACACATATATGATCATTTCATATGTGTGTTTCTGCATATATTTGTGCATACGTACATATATGCATGGGAAATCTGAAATCTCACCCTTTCCTCTGGCAAAATTCATTTCATATAGTACAGCTCTTCTCAGTATGGCAAGTGGCATTAGGGCTGCTGGTTCAACATCATCTCAGACTCTGAGCTTTCCAGGGCAAAACCAGAGACCCCAGAACAGCCACTGGTTAAGTCATTAAGAGTAATACTAAAGTACCAACCATGGTTGCTCACGGCTTGTCATTCAAACACACACACACACACACCCCCGCATGCACACACACGTACAGATAGGTTATTTTCCTGTTTAGAAATTAAGATAGAAATCTTTGCTAAAGGGGCTGTTCCCTAATCAAGGTGAAGGGATTATTCCTTCTCATTTCCTTAGGGAGATAGACTAAGTTAATGTAGCTATTTGCTTCTGGTCAGATGGTGGACGCAGAGCAGAGCAGAGTGGTGGATGAGTCCTGGTGCTGCAATCATGGGGAAAGAAGAAGGCAGCTAACTGAGGGCATTTCCACACTAGACTGTTATAGTGCTATTATTCCACTTTCAATATCCTGTGGAAATCTAGGTTTTGTTGTTTACTGAGGCCAAAGAGCTCTCTGGATGAGAATTCTAAAGACCCCTCCCAAAACTGCAAACCCCAGGATTCCATAGGAGGTTGAAAGTGGAATAATAGCACTATAACGGTCTAGTGCAGAAATAGCCTAGGTAAATCCATAGAGTCAGTAGAGAAATGTTTCAAGTTGTAGCAAAAACCCAGTCAATCACTCCTTGCAAATTGTAACAAGCCGCTGATGTAACAGCTGAGCTGGAGGTTTGCACCCAGTGCTTTCCTCTTGCTTGGAGCTGATCTCACTGAAACTGGAGAATTTGCACGCTTGTCTCCCACCTGGAGATGACCCATGAAAATTAGGGACTCAGGGCAAAGCCTTGAACTCTGGGAACCCATGTTGTACCTGGTTGCCCATATCGCTATCATGGCAGGCAGAAGGGCAGTGTATAAATCCAATAAAATAAAATAACTAAGTCAGAAAAAAAAAGATGGCAACTGTATTTCTGCTCTATCAACACAGATGTCCAGACTTTGAAAATAGTGTTTTCCTTGGGAATTGCTTCATTACAAGCTACATTATAAAGTCATATAGAAAAAGAAGTCTTATGACTATGTGATGAAGAGAATTTTCTTTCTGAACATGATAGCTTCCTGATGCTTTTTTTCATGGATGAAGTCCTTGTTATCTCCAAGTACAAAATACTAGGCATAAAACCAGAAACCCACACCTATGGCCTAAATCCAACAGCTATTCTCAGCTAGAGGAGACCCATTGAATCTCTTTGTGAATGGCAAGTGCGCACTCATTTACATCACGCTGGATGAATAAGTCTACTCTAGCTGAGACTAGCTCTTGGATTTAGGCCTCTTGGTACATATTCTCAAGTATTGGGCAGATTCTATGCAATTAAGCTGAGAGCCAGTGTGGTGGTGTGATTTGAGCACTGGACTATGATCGCGGAGACCAGGGTTCAATTCTCCACTTGGTCATGGAAACCCACTAATTGATGTTGGACACATCAAACAGACTCAGAAAACTCCATAATAGGTTTGCCTTAGGGTTGCCTTAAATTGGTAATGACTTGAAGGCACAGAACAACAAAAAGACCACTATTGGCTGCCACCCCAAAGGAAGAGCTGAAAGAACTTCCAGTTCAAACCATAGCATTGCTTTTGATGACAAGAATACTATCTACCTCTGGCATAGGATGGAACCATGGCAGTTAAACTGGCATCGAAATGCTATAACTTTGTAGTGACAAAGGGTCCCTGATCTTCCATGATACACGTTGTTCTAGGTTGCCATTATTCAACCAAGGATTCTGAAGGAGCTAGATGGACAATTCTTAGAACTGGGGTGGCATATCTTCATAAATCTCATTCTCCTGGGGAAGAATGAATTATTTAACCATTCTTTCCCCTACTGTGAAAAAACACTTGAAAACTGTGCACTTTTTGAGGACTATTTGCAGCTTCAGGATTTATTCTATGACAAATCTACACGTGGGGGTTTGCAAAGAAAACAGAATTTTCTCTGCAGAAATCTTGCTTTCTGAACAAGATACTTACTTTCTGTACAGACAAATGCCATTATCTGCATTAAAACTCATGGTGATTTTTTGTAGAAATATGTTCCAAACTCTCATTTGTGTGGGACTCTTTTTGACAGAATTTCCTCATGCTTGGGTAATATCTTTTTTCATGCAGGATTCAAACATTTATAAATATTCTTTCTTTTCATGTTCATAAGCATTTACTTTCAGGGGGAATGTTGTCCCTTTGTCTCCAAGTACATTTTCTTTAAAATAACCCCCACTGCCACCAGTTTGGGATTCAGCCAGGATTCTCAACCAGTTCTCTCTGTTTTCTTCTGTTTTTGTTTCACAAGCAGACTTTTCTGTTGGCAGATCTCACGTAATTGTTTGAACCAACTCTTCACCTAAGCAGAGCGAACTGAAGGCGATGTAAAGGAGATGCGCTGTTCAGTTTTCTGGAAGGGAGTGTGGCAGTGGTTGCGTGTTGGGGTGAAGAGAGAATGTCCAAACGAAATCCAATTTACATGTTAGGGGAAGGGATTGGAGGTGTAATGAGATCTGATATCTCTATTGGTATAGGATAGTCCTGGCTTTTAATAGATTATCCTGGTGTCCATATAGATATTTACTGAGACATTGATTTCCTACTTTTTTTTGTCCGGGGCTCCATTCTATTCCCTAATGCTGATGGGCAGAATGAGAAGCCAACGCTCATTACCCCAGCTGACGTATAAATCAAGTGTGTGGCAAGGAACCATGGAAGTGATATTCAAACTCTCCCACAACTATAAAGAATAAGACACAAATGGCAAAATATGCTTCTCTTCTCTGCATAGAAAAGCAGTATCCGTGCTCTCATTAGGCACTGTAATTCATCAGATTTTCTCTCTCAACCTGCCCATGCTATCTATTGCTGCTAATCTAAAAAACACAGGTCCTAGCATTTGTCAGAAATATGCAGTTGAATTTTTCACTTACCCATAGTCCCCCTCCTCCTCCTCATCACTTGGAATTTTCCAAAAAGCATGAATTTGAAGTGGGAGTGGGGAAAAAATCTTCTTGGATATGGGGGCAGGAGGAGAAACTTAATCTGGATACACCTCTAAATTTACTGGTAATATTTATTTTGTATTAGTTATTAAAATAAGCATATCCTACCCTGTATCATAAGATCTCAGGACAGCCAGCAATAAAATTAGCTTAAACAACTGAAAAATTTAACACAATAAAGACAATTAAAGAGTTCTAAAAATATTAAATAATTGAACAATATAAAAAGTCAAAACAGTTTAGAGCCATATACTTGTACACTCCAGTTAGTGAGGTAGATGTTTTCCTGAATATTACTTTCTTAATGAGGAAATTTGGTACCAGAGCCAGAAATAGCATGGAAGGAATGGGGATAGGTAACTACACCACAAAACAAACAAACAGACAAGACCAGCAGTTCAGCATGTTTCAGCCAGCCTTTTATTTGGAAGTTATGATATGTTATGTGTGTGAGAAATGAAAAATAAAATCAGGTTGGGTAAACCTCGCATAAAGTAAACAAAAACACTTTGAACCTTCTAGTGATGGCTTGAAAGCTCTTCCAAAATAAATCCAGGGATAATTTTTCCTTTTGCCATCCTCCACCTTTCTTATGATATCTGTTTTCATGGCCAGACTTAAACATCTATGCCTTTTTTAAAAAAAACATGCTTGGGTAGGTGGTGAGATAGACTAATCTGTTTCTACCTTTTTCCTCTGTTATGCCTGTGCAGTAAGAGCATCTGGAGGCATCTGCCATTTACCTTCCCTGTTTATAGGCAGGCACATGCAGTGACACTTGAATCGGCCAGAGTAGAATCCATTTCTCCCAGCTGAAGCTTCATTGCATTGGTTACTTTAAGCACACTGTGGCAAACCGACACAGAAAATCTTTGTTTCTCCAGCCCTTCTTCACTATCCTTCCAACACCGGTGCTGCTAAAAACTTCCAGCTAGACAGAACTCAAGAAGATAAAGGGAGAAGGGCTAGAGAGTATACAGTGGCGGAGCTTGGAGTGTGCAGGGGAGGGGGCTATGGCGCGAGGGGCGTCGCCATGGTCTGCAGGGGTGTGGCCAGGGTACGCAAGGGCATGGCTATGAGCTGGGATGCCCCAAAAACTTTACCATCTGGGGTGAATCGCCCCCCTGCTCCCATGTTTCTATGCAACTGAGAGTATAAAAATATTTTGTAAAAAGGAGTTTCTTTGTCAGAAGCTTTCTTAACTGAGGTATGCCTGATTTGAATGCTTTAATGAAAAGCACAATTTGTAACTTGGCTCAGAATGAAGACAATGTATGTGCCAATCAAACTTCCAAGGAGAAGGTCTTCGACAACTAGGGTGCCACAGCAAACAAGGCCCTCTCTCATGTCTTCATGCAATGCATTGCACTCATGGGTGGGTCATAATAGACACACTCATGGCATATTTATGCATAAAAAGAATGTATATCCCATTTTTTCATGAAAAAAGCAACCATGTTGGCTAGCAGTATCCAAAATTCAATTCAAGTATTCAAAAATTCAAGTAGAGGGGTTAGATAAGGAGCGGATCTACCATTAAGTAGAGTGAAGCTGCCGCCTCAGGTGGAAAGTTCAAGGAGGTAGAAGCAAGGCACTAAAGGAACTGGGCTATGTGGCCCATTTTGCCCCCTCAACCTCAGCTGAAAGCCTCACATACAGTAAAGGGTGCCATCCTATCATTCATGTTAAAGAAAGCTTCATCTGCTGACCCAGATGGGTTTTCTAAATGGAATGGGAGATGGGCTATGTTGTTATTAGTCATGACATGGAATTGAGATGTTTTGGATCTACCCTGAGTCAAATGAACCTTCTGCTGGAGATAATTTTACAAGAGAGTTGCAGCCACAGAAAAGGCCCTCGCATGGATTTCAGGCAAACCAGTATGAGGACAAAGGAGCTTCTCAGCTGGATCATAAGACGCAGGAAAGAAGGTGTAGAAACAGGCATCCTAAACCTTTATAGCATTTTTGGTATCCTTTTTGATGGATCTGAACTCTGTCTTAGCACACTGACATTTTTCTAAATAAGGTATAATTTCCAGGCACATTATAGTGCTATGTCACGTCAGTGAACATGGTCACTACAATCTACAAGGGAGATCAATTAATGGAAGACATCTGCACATTCTATATTGCCATCTTAAGTCTGAATTAAACAAGGGGAAAATCTTCATATTATGACACTACCTAGCATGATCCATTAAAAGTTTCACATAGAGCTAAATCTCCAAGTACTTTGGAATGGGAGCTGTAGGCAAAACCTCTGATAGATATTTAGAGAAACTTGAAACATTGCAGCAAGATCAACTAAGTTCCTTAGAGGGTTTATGGGCTATCTTGTTACCACTTGACATCTTTACATGGACTGCTGCCTGCAGGAATGGTCTCTCTCTCTGAATGTCCTACTTCAAACATTGGGCTGGATAAGAAGAACTACATGGACCTTTTCTGAGTTCATGCACTGGAGTTAGATTTAATCATGTTCAAAGTAGACCCACTGAAATACATGCGTCTATTCTAAGTATGACTCCATCTGAATCCAAATCAATGAATCTACAAATCTTGATTTGTCATATGCTGTTAATACTACCATCCTGAGACAATATGTTCTTAGAAACAGAGTCCAAATGTCTCTCTGTCTCTCACACACACCCACACAACCCTTGTTAGGAGCAACATTGTCAAGTGTCTGTATCATTCAGACATCACTTTCTGATTGATTTATTTCTCTTGTGACAATGTGACACCCTCAGCTCTGGATCACAAATTCCATCAGAACTGAAATTTGAAGGTGAATGTGAAGTTTCTGCTTGGATGAAACACCAGAGGAATTATACTATGGCAAATACAAACAAATTGGATACTTAAGGAAATATCTCAGAGGAATTGTGCTTCCCTTTTTCCTCTGTACTTAAAAAAAGCAAAAGAAAAATTATTTGGAGACATCTGTCATTAGATTCAGCCTAAGGAAGAGTTCAGTGGAACCCAGAAGCTGACATGTGAAACTGTGAACCTTAGCCTGAATAACAGAGAAATTCTATCACCCACCTACAACATTCAAAGGGGAGCAAACTGTCTCATTATTGCCTTGGTGAGTTGTGCCAAAAAAGGCAGAAGGGAGAGAGGAACAGTGTCTTCCTCATTCCTTTCAGCTACACTTTTTTTCCCCTTTGAACAAGAATCTCCCAGGATAACCCATTTTGACTGAGGAACAGGCTACCTCAAAAGGAAATGATCTGTCCTTTGTTGGAAGTTTTTAAACAGAGGATAGATGGCAATCTCTCGGGTCCTTTAGTGGTGGAATCCTGCAGGGGGTTGGTCTGGATGGTTCTATTGTTACCCTGACTTCTGGGGGTCCCGTGGGGGACACCTTGATTCACTCCAAGAATACAAAGATGGGGAAAATTAGCAGAGCACTGGTGATAGCAAAACGAGGGGCGGGGTAACCCAATAGAATCTTTTACCCAATTTTTACGGGGTCAGCCCAAGCAAAAAGCCAGACAAACGTACTGATAAATGGATTTTATTAATAAACATGTTCTCAGGCACCAACACACTCACTCACTCATGCACACAAGGCCTATCGAAAAGGGAAAGAGGTGAAAATTGATAGGAGATATAGTGGAGAGAGTGTAAAGGCAGTGAAACTGCACCTATCCAGAAGTCTTCAGTCTGGGAAGCGGCGAGAAGGATAGAGATCAGCAAAGAGAGACGGCTGAGGGGATCACTCAACTAAAAAATGCTGGTCTGCTAGTGTGGCAGGGAGTTCTCTGAAGAGACCCTCAAAAATGGGAACTACTCATAGGGCAGAACGTACCTAAGGGGCAGGCCCTCTCCCGGGAAGAATATTGGCCAAAATAGAAGGAAAAATGTTGCACAATAGTAACTTGATAGTTTGCATAATTGGTTTATGTAAACGGACCTCTCCTTGTAGGATTTCTCAGAGTCAGAGTTGCTCAACCTGGGGAAAACCCAGTAATCCCTTCAAGTTGGCTGAGGACCCTTTGTTCATATGGACATGTATAGCCTCAGGTCTCCTTGGGAAATGTGACTGGGGATTTTCCTGGCCTTGACCTAGGTTCGGTCGTTTGACCTATTTGTCTACACATCCACCCGAGCAACCTCTCTGGCATGGCTGGTATATCTGATATCGACTTTATATCCCTTTGGGATGGAATCTGCCACTGGGGTAACACTATGTTGTTTCTTCCAGCTTTATAAATCTATGAAATTCATCCATCTTGCTGTACTGGAAATTCAGTCAAAAGTATGAACCTTCACAACCATTGGGGAGATATTAGAAACCCCAACTCCTATGTGCCTGAAGGCAAGAATAACATACCTCCAGATCCACCTTCTTTCAACTCTACAGCTGTCACACCTCCATCAATGGACAGGGAGGGCCCAGGGTAATTTTTGTGAGGAATGGCAGAGAGGACCTCAATGGCCAGACCTCCTTCTCTTTCAATCATAGCACTAACCTTCTTCTCCAAAGATGGACCAATCTAGCCTCTGGACCATGAGGTACTTTCCCAAGGAACTTAGCATCACAACCTAAAGATGAAGGTACCTATTTGCTGCTCCTTTAAAAGCAGCACGGTTGAAGAATGCTGACATTTCACCCCTGTTCTCCCCCACATCCCAAGAATCCTTTCCTCAATTGTACTTGAAAGCGAAGCTGAAAGTTTGAGTTGAACCAGACAAAGGTTTAAGTTAAAATGCCAAGAAATTTTTATCATTAGAAATACAAATTACCCTGCGCTCTTCTGTACGATGCATACAAAGTGACTGAAGAATCTTTTCCTCTTCTCTATTAGCATTCCTGGGGCTGAGTTAGTTTCGTATGGTCCCCAGCCTTAACAGGTTAAACGCTGATCATACCACTGTCTTTTATTTGTGGCGTAAGGCCTCCTACTGTAAGCTGACTCGTCATGGAAAACTGCCAATTTATAGGAATCTTTGTTGTTTAGAAAACAAGGCTATCCAAACACTATAATTACAATATGCACTAGCAGGCATAACCCTATATTAATGCACAAGCTCCAGATACATTCGTCAAACAGAGTTCCCCCGCCTTCCTTCTCCCCTCTTTGCCTTCTTCTCAGGGTACTTTTAAGTTCAGGGACGGAGAACATGTCTTCATTAGAAACATTAACATTCACAGGCTGTAGTAAATTTTGACAGTGAAAAGGTCTCTGTAACCTTTAGTTGTGCAGAAATTTACTTCCCAAGAAAATTACAGCTGGCACTGTCTTAATTAATGCTAGCTTTCTTTTCTGGAAATTGTGGGCTTGTCAGTTAAAAAAAAAAAATCAGGGTGAAAAAAAAATTCCACATTTGAAAGACTGGACACAAAAGGCAGCTCCAAATAAAGCCCAGCAAAAATTTCATAATATTGCTCTGTTTGGGGTTTGAGTTTATTTTCACCCCTTTGCTTTCTTTCTTCTTTCCTCTTTTCTGACAGCAGGGACATGAAAAGATCTTGCTTGATTTTTACCAAATGAAGCAATAGCTCTGCAATGTAAGAATCAATTTGCATTCTCTCTCTACCTCCCACAAACAGGTTTTTTCCCCCTATCACGGCAATATTTGGGGTTTTAAACCCAATAGGTCAGATCAAATCTATACTTCTATGATATGAATGTGAGCAAAAATTGTCCACTATTGTTTCACCTTAATCCCACAGCTAGGGTCAACCACAGCCCTTGCTAAAATATAAGATTCCTTGCAATGAACTACTGACATGACAGATAAGGTAATGATGTCTGAGGTACACAATTCTGCCAAAATGCAAAATAAAATCAAAATAATCATATTTGCATCTCTAATGTGTGGAATGGAGCTCAGTAAAAAAACAAGGTTTGCACTCCTTGAATTTGTTTTAATGTAGTTTTTGGCAGTATAAATGTAGCCATATATGTATTTAAAGACATATTTTGAGAGGAAAAAAACCCTTAAACTTAAACTTAAATATATTTTATGAGGAATTTTAAAATGAAGTGCATAGAATTATAGAGAAAATATGCGAAACTGACATGGATAGAAATAGACAGATCCATCTGTTCCTAATTTAGATTGAGTCCTACCTGTTCTCTTTTCCCCACCAAATAACTGTTTGACAACATTTCAAGATTTCAAAAAGGATTATATATGTAGCATAAGTTACACGTCGTACATTATACACATTTATTTTGAAAATCCCACGTACTCCAAGAACAGTGTTCATTGGTATGCACATTTATTCAGACTTACCTTGAACACTGCAAATAATAGATCTGGACTATATTTCTGTTCAAATAAATAAATAAGACTATATATATATATATATATGCATATAAAGCATTTTTAAATAAATAAATACATAAATAATAAAGTTTTTTGTTTTGTTTTTGTTCAAAAATATAGCTAGTGTTAGTCTGGATCAGTATGCAAAGAGATCTTATAGTACCTACGAGATTAACTGAGAGAAAGAAGTTGGTAGCATAAACTTTTGTAGACTTACGTCTACTTCTAATGCATCTGATGAAATAGGTTTAAACTATGGCCCTTTCCACAGCACCCTTTCATCCTGCCATGGTGACCAAAGAAGGACGGGACTGTGATGACACTTCTGCATGACGTTGTCACGGTGTCACACCTCTCCCATCCCCAGGCAACGTGATTGTGGGTTAAATCATTGATGGGTTTTCCCCGTCAATGACCCACGATTGTGGGTCACAATTGTGCCACCACAGTGACCACGATTGTGCCACCATTTCACACTTAACTGTTCTGCAGAAGGGCAGGAAGCACGATGGTGGTCTTCCTGCCCCAGCACAGCCTAGGAAAGTACCTTGCTGTGCCGCGGAAGGAAGTGGTGTGCCCACTGTGCTCCCTTCTGCAGAGAGCCGGCCTCGTGTGGAGCACTGCTGTCGCACTCCCTTCCCAGCAGAGTCATTGCCAGAATTGCCACAGGATGCCACCACTGGATGCCTTTGGGATTACTATCTGTCTTCCTGTTCCCTGTAAGCAGGACTCACCATACTTCTGTGACCCCCCCACCCACCCAACATGGATATTTAGCAGGTAGGAGGATTGGTTTAGAAGCAACTGGTTATCTTCTAATAGTGGGAAGCATGCCATTGAAGGAATCTTCTAGGACCTCCCAGGCTTGTCTGGAGGTTTTGGAGGATGACGTCATTTTTGTGTATGCAGCTATGGAAATATAATCAGACACTTCTGCCCTCCCCCTCACCTTTCCCAATCTCTGGTTTTTTAGGGGTTCAGTGGGAGAATGGGGCAATCAAGTCATTAGAGGATCAGTGTGTGAGAGAAGTAGTGAATACCTTCCTCCACAATTACCATAAATACGGAAAGCTACATTAGACTTATGTTTGTGTATGTGACCAACAGGATGCTAGCTTATTAATATAATTAGTGTCATGGGCTAGGAGTCAGCTTCTCCAGGTGAACAGCAGCCTTAAAGGAGGACAAGCAGATGCAAACAGGCTGGGATGACAGCCAGCTGGCTCCAGCCTTCTTAAGGAAGGCAGGAGGAGGTGGCTTGATGCCAGAAACAACACATGTATTTGCTGCCCCTTGCCTTTTTGTACACTACAGGTTTCCTGGTCAGTATCTGCCTGCCTTTTCTGGCCTTTCACCTGTCTGATCTTGCTGCCCACTGGATTTCTGACCTTTGGACCAAAACTGAATTTTGCTTCTGTTTCACTCTGACCAGGTAAACTTTATTGGACTGCTAAGTGTATCCGTTTACCTGCTGAATATCTTGTCACTCCATTACTTGACAATGGACAGCAGGTGCCTACAACAATTAAATTAACAAACACATTTCATCTTATAACTGGATGATATGACTTGCGCCCATGGAGTCCGACAGACTGTCTTCACATATGAACGTGTCTGTATTTTGAGATCTTCTCTGCCTTCTCAGCCTCAGCTGCCTCCATGTGGGATTTCTTGCATCCCTCATCTGAGGAAGAGAAGCAAAAGGAGAAAAGAAACACCTGATCTAGAGTTCCCAACTCTTGCTTAATGAATATGAAATATCCAGGTTGTGACAAAATCGCAACTGTGCTCAGTCATGATTCGACGGTGGTTTTGTGTGTAGGTCACTCAACTGTATTATGCTAGCCCACCGCTGGAAAAGCACAGTTGGCAGAAGGATGCTCTTTCAGGCAAAAGCACCATTAAATGAAGCAGGTGGTTGTCCAGGATGGATGGGACTACATGCACAGTTGCTGGCTTAGATGCTGATGATCTCAAGAGCATGGAAGGATTCACAACACACCTGTAAGCAAACTGTAGCTTTGTAACTCTTGAGGTCTTCAACTGCTATCTATGGAATAGGATTAAACTGTGGCTATCGCTGTTCTTGTAGCCTCACCCATTTGAATCAATAAACGTTGGATATAAAGACGAGAGAGAGAGAGGGAGGGAGAGAGATCTTCTGAGCAGGCCATTCTGCAGGGTCCCACCACCCTCACAGGTAAATCAGATGAGAAAAAGGGAGAAGTCCTTCTCAGTGGTTGCTTCCAGGCTCTGGAACTCATTTCCTAGAAAGGCTAGACTGCGCTATTCTTCTAATTATCCTTCTATAGGCAGATGAAGGTTTGTTTTTTTTTCATCAGCAGCTCATAGGAAAAGAGCCTTTAATAATAGGTTGTACTGTCTGTGTTTTAACAGGCATGTTCTTAGTTGCTTCTAATTCTCATTCTATTTTAACTTTCATACGATGCACACTTTTAGCTGTATCTGTTTTATAACCCGCCTTGAGTCCCAGAGCTGAATAAAAAGCAGGGTATAGAATAAATAATAAATGTCTTTTGTGGGGCAAACTATTAGCTTTATATAGTGCTACTGTGTTCAGGCCTGTAGTGAGTACATGGGGCAACAGAGCAGCCCAGACGCTGCAGCACTTGGGAGAGTTCCAAGTGATCGACTTGGCCCAACAAGATCTGAAGTCCAACTTTGCCCTTTTATTTCTCTCCATCTAGAGTCCCTCTCTTGTCCAATAAGTGTGGAAGCTCTAAAGGAGGGGGTTGGCAACTGCAGTGAGTAATTTTTTTCTGCTCTTGGGACTCTCCATAGATTATCAAAAACTGGGGGGAAACAAACCCTCCAGGAATGACTGGAAGTTCACTTCTAGTTTTGAAAAACAAGGACAGGCCTTCTGTTGTGCAATTACAATGTTGTACATCTGCTTTAAAACAGGGTAATTCACTTTTATAGTCATTACACCATCACAAGAAGCAAAGATCCCCTCAAAACATATCTTTTAAGCCATGCAGTGTCCCAAAACATGGGCATTTCCAAGTTGCCATAGAGCAAGAATGAGTAATGATCTGTCCAGCCCTCTTCCTATAGCTGCAGGATGCCGCTGCATTGTGACCAGCTATAGGAAGAGGGCTCAATGCATCATTGCTCACACTCCCCACTCTTCAGCCACTTGGAAATGGCTGTGTTTGGGGGAGCTGCACAGCTTAAATGGTAGGTTTTCTGGGGCAGCTTTTGGAGATGTAGCTATGAGACATAGCTACATCTCCATACTTATGACTCCCAGTGCAATACCTTGGCCAGTTTTTTTAAAATTAAACAATGCATGCATCGATGGGGCCTTTAAGCATTTAAAAGGCTAAGTGCATTTCTGGGAGACTTGAAGATGCAATCTCCCCCTGGAAAAAAAATGTGGTCTGGAGAGTCTGGAAGGGTTGAGGGCCATAAAAGCATCCTTGAGATTCCAATAGCAGGCACACTGCTGATGTGGATGCATCAGCTCCAAGGACTGCGGATGTCTTGAATAGTGTTTGCTTCAGTGATGAAATAAGGGATCCCAAGTATTTGTCCAACCCCTGTGGGACTTTGGCTCGCGGTGTGGGGGGGTCTTTGATCTTTCAGATTCAGGGGTCTTTGTTTTTCCAGTAGAATTTGATCCTGTCATCTTTTCTGTTGGCCTCATTGGTCCAGATCACTGCAGGATGAAGACAAGCATTCAGAGTACTCTGAATGTAATGTGTCAATAACACGGGTCTGCCCAATGTGTGACCCAACCAGGCAACCAAATCTCATCTACCAGCTGTATGATGATGTATCAGGCTCTTATTTGCTGTATTTTCATGGTTGTTGCATGGCTAAGTAGAAAACAAAAACAGGAGGTGTATCAAACCCCTGGCTAGTAAATTATATGGGATCTACGTTTGTTTGGATGGACTACTGCTTGTATAGGACAGCAAGACACACCTCATTTTTAAGGGTTATTTTTCATGAAAAAAAATTCTTAGTTCTCTGGTGAGCAAAATCCACAGGAAAGGAAGGGAAGGAAAAGAGTGTTGCACCAGGAGAGGAGGGGAATGAAAAGAGTGCTGTACCACTACCCCTCTCTTGGGCAGAAACTCCCAGCAGTCAAAATGCACAGGAGAGAAAGAGAAGATAAATATAAACTATAGAAACATCTATCTAAGTTTCTATAGATGAAGGCTCTACCCTCTCCCTTCCTGTTTTGCCTGGGCAGGGAAAACTCCTTTCACTCCCCTGCCTTTCCTATGTTTTTAGCGTTACTGTATTTGCTGCTGTATAAGATGCACCCCATTTTCAGAGGGTATTTTTAGGGGGAAAAGTGTGTCTTATACACCAGCAAATATGGTATAACAGGTACATATCATTCCACACATTGCAGATTGGGAATGGGAAAGACTGTTGCTGGGAATACTTATTCACCTAAATTCAATAAGACTTGCGGTAGTGGTAAGCTTGCCATAAGAGCACCTGCCCCCAAACTGGTATCCTCCAGGAATTTTGGCCTTGAGTTTTCATAATCCCTCAGTGTTAGCTGAGTCTGAACAATGTGGAGTCCAAAACATTTAGAAAGCACTAATATGGTGAAAGCTGGTATATATACTGCCTTCTCAGTTCATTCTCCAAACTGTTTTATAGTACTTGAATTATAGTGTACCAGTGGGATTGGCCCTCCACCTCCTAACTTCCTTATTAGCTTCTTTAGAAGGCCATAGAGGATGCTGTGGAATTTGGCTAATGTGAGCTACGGCACTTGTGGATTTAATTCAGGGGAGCAGCTATGGTATTTTAGATATTTTCAGGTGACTGCTTCAAAAAACATGTCAACTATAGCCAATGCTGAGAGGTTATGGGAACTGCAACCCAAAAACATCTGGAGAGCTACAGTTGCCCACCTCTGATTTATCTCTCCACTCTCCATAACTGAGCAAAGCTGCTTTGCCTCTCTGTTTTCACTTTGTGTCTTATATCTCTGCATTCGTTTGTTTCTTACAATATACAACCACAATGTTTTTACCACATTGTTCATGGTACTCAGAGACAATAATAGGTGTCAGCTTTCAGACATTTTAGGTTAAGTTTTCAAAGCAGCACTTTAAATTAAGGCGTGATGCACAAATGCTTTATTCACAGCTGTGAAATGATTAGAGGTGCCGCAGCTTCCCTTACAAATCGCCTGTAAGCTACATTATAAAATGCATTCCCAATAAAACCTTACGAGAGCCTGCAGCAGCAGCGGCGGCGGCAGCGGCAGCAACAGTACAGTGAGCTCTTACAGGAAAAACAAGGCTTAAGTATTGTTCTACTAGTTCGGAAGCTGCTTGGATGTTTGCTTTTAATGGTTCCATTTTTTTTTTTACAATCATGTAAGAGGAAGCAATATAATTTAACAAATAATGAAATATTCATAAAGATCACCTTAATATGAAAGTGTTACAATGTTTGCTTAAGTGTGGGCCCTTTTAAGGTATGTGCTGCATATGCTGAATGAAATCTAAAGAGCAGAGGAAGGGAGCAAACAGAAAACAATGGCCTTAAGCTCCGAAGGACAACATTTAGAAGACCAACAACATATTTATGCACTTGTTGACACATTTTTCAAACTACCTCTCTACCTCTATTTTTTACAAGGCATGAAAATTTGGTTTTGGACATCTGGACATCCTGGAAGCTACAGACAGAATGGTCAAAGATAAGGGATTGTGGGAGCTATAGTCAAAGATCAAAGATTTCCTTTATGGTCTATGGTTTTCTCTCTATTACACCTAGCTTGGTTGAAAGCTGGCACAGAAATGCGTCAAACAAATAGGTAAGTGCATATCACTCTGAATATTATTTTACACTGGTCATTTATCCATTTATTAACACAGTTCAAAGGACTGGTTCTCACATTTAAAGCTCTAAATTATCACTCTTTAATGTGGACCAAGATTCTACATCCAGGTTGTATAGCATCAATCTCTGCGTGTGAAGTTACACATTGAACATGTGTTGACTGAGAAGGCTGTGCAGCCAAATGCACATCCAAATGTGCATGCACACCCACAAGCTCAGGCGTTCACTTTGCATGTGCATGCACATTTACATGAACAATAGCACAATGTGCTCACCTCTGCCTCCACAACCTTGAACTGAATGCAGATGTTCCGCATTTGATAGTCTGCATTTGATGTTCTGCAGATATGTCCAAAAAGTTCCATTGGGGAACCTTCACATACATAAGATGTCAACAGGATTCTGGTCATAGTGTCCTAAAGATAGATTAGATATACAATTTTTTTCCTCCTCCTCCTCCTCCTCCTCCTCAGTATCACCATCAATCATGGTGGCTAGGAATAAGAGAAGTGGTACCTCAAACCATGTGGAAGGCACCAGCTTAAGAAAGCCAGTCTAAATGATTTCAGTAAACATTGAGGATTACCTCTTCCCATATGTATCTACCTGCACATTTGGTTCAACACTGGAAACCTTGCTATCTACTTTATCACTTTCTGAAGTTCAGATGATGAACATATGATGCAGCAGGACCTTCAGAGTCACCACCTCAGATGTGGCACATTCTCTCAAAGAAACGCACTTAGTATAAAACGTGTTTGCATTTTGGTAAGGTTTCAGGCACTTTCGTCACTGATATATACTTTTAAGCAGTTGTAACTATTTGTGCGTAAGGTATTTTCTGCTCCCTTTTAATTGATTTTTGCGTCTGTGTTCTATACAGTGAGCCCTCCACTTGCCCTGGGGTTGGGTGTGCAAGATCCTCACAAAAGTGAGAAAAAAGGAAATAAAAATAAAAATTATGAATGCTATTTTTTTAACCTGAGAATACTTCTCTAGGAATCTTTAGATCTTCCAGTGTGATTCTATGGTCCACTTCCATTGGAATTGGACCATAGAATCAGGCTGGAGGACCCTAGTAATGCGGATGGTCCACTTCTGGAGGAAGTCGACCTTAGAATCGTGCTGGAGGACCTAAAGATTCCTAGAGAGATTCCTATTTTTTTCTATGGCTGAGACAAATAGAGTAAGTTTTTTAAAAAATAAAACAAAATAAATTAGCCAACAATAAACCAATCCATGAGTGCTGAACCTATAAAGGGGACAGCCCACTGTATATATCTTTGCTTTTATCCTACCTGCTGTGGGCATCTGAGATTAGAAGGGCTTTGTGCAAGATATATTTGTCAAACATAGGCCCTTTCCACACCGGGATATTAAAATGGGACAGAGCCACCTCCGACGGAGGTCTTCTGCACCGTAGAGTGGACTGGGGAGGACTACTTTTTGTAGTTCCACACCTCAATCCGCTCCGAAGCGACCAGAACTGGTGGTGCAGTGTGTTTTTTAAAAAACTTTTCAGAGGTTTTTAAAAAGCACAGAGCGCACAGCCGTGTGCAGCTCCGTTGCCATGCTCCAGTGCAGATTTGCAGGCTCACACTAGTGCATGCCTACAGATCTGCCGGGGGTGGGCTTTAGGCTGGCGAGCTTCTCCGGTTGGTGGAGAGCCTCCGCCAGCCGGAAGCCGCCATTTTGGACGCCGAAGTCGCCATTTTGGACGCCAGAGGACTGCGGAGCAGCGAGCTCGTGCTGCTCCGCATGGAGATAGACTTACCTGGCTGCCGGTAAGCTCTGTTTTAGTGTGTTTTCCCGTTTCCCCCTCCACGTGTGGAAAGGGCCATAGAGACCAAAGTGCAAGATACGCACTATGTTTTTAAAAAAAATGCAGTTAAAGCATATAACAGCAATAATAATTATTTTCTGTTACTGGATTGTTAATTCACAATCTTGGAGTCCATATCTAAAACACAAAAGAACAACAACATAGATGGTGGTCTTGTGTATTTACTAATCTGCCACAAAACGGGGGTAAAATTCATTGCAGCTGTGTCAGTGTAAGTGTACAGAAGATTTCCTTTGGATTTCTAGCAACAGTATGGGGGGGGGGGGGCATCTGCTGTTCCGTTGCTCTTATTTCAATTAATTTCCCCACAGCTGCTTGCACTTCTATTGGTCCTTGAGGTAAGAATGGGGATGACAACATCCACATTGCTCTCACTGTGTGTATTAGACAAATCCCTCCTAAGCCTCTCTCTCATTTTAAACAGGCCTTCATCTTCAGAAGGAGAGGACATAGGTACTAATCTTATCATATCCGTATGTGCAGTATGTTCTTCCTATTTTACAATGAAAACGGGTGGGATTTTTATGCACAAGCACACGACACACTACAGCTGCTTATTTTGTAGATTTAGCCCTGGAGCACAACACTATATCATGGCTTTCTTTGCCCAGCCGCCGTTAACATGTGACACTTCTATTTGCCCCAAGATAATGTACAAATATATTTTACAGGTTTTCCTAATGATAACCATGATATTTCATTCGTCTTGCCCTTCTAATAATGATAACAGTGTAGCCCCCTCCTCTCTCTGTAACTGTTCTCAGTGAGTCTGACATTCAATTCAGAGGAACTAATGTCAGCAAGAAATCCATACATACTCTTGAGAATGGTCCATAAGACCCTTTCCATCTATTTTTAGGTTCCGAAAGAACAAAGTCTTCTTTTTTCACTCTCCTTTCCACTATTGTTCATTAGATATTCCTGACTTTACCAGTTTTTAACTTGTGCATGCTGACCTGGAAGAAGACTGCCTTGAAGAATGTGAGATTCTGAATAAACACACTTAAGACTCAAGCTGCAGGAGCTTTGAGATGGATTTGTGCAAAGAGAGAGGTTTTTTTTTTCCATGAAAAGAATGTGCTAGAATTTAAACCAGTAAGTACTTTGACATAAGTAGAGCTGTATAAGAATTACTGTATTGTTGGAAAGTTAGGTTGATATTGTACACAGCAGTCAGTATGGTGTAGTGGTCTGAATGTTTGACTAGAATCCTCACTCAGCCATAGAAACTCACTGGGTCACCTTGGACAAGTCACACTTTCTCAGCCTCAGAGGAGGTAATGTCAAATCTTGCCAGAAAATCCTGTGATAGAGTCACCATAAGTTGGAGTCATCTTGAAAGCATATAACAGAACAACAAAAGAGAAAGACCTGCCTCATGAACACACCAATCCAACATGCTGGGATACATGCAAATCTGGCATTCCCAGGTATAGAGGAGACTGGAGACTGGAGAACCTTAGCCTTTAATAGCTGGGTGGAATGTAGAGAAAGCAAGCATTGTGTAGTTGTAAGAGTGCTAGACTAGAGACATTTCTGCACTAGACTGTTATAGTGCTATTATTCCACTTTCAACCTCCTATGGAATCCTGGGGTTTTCAGTTTCGGGAGGGGCCAACCGTCTAGTGCAGAAATGGCCCAGGACTCTGGGAGACCAGGGTTCAAATCCCCACATGACCATAGAAATCCCCTGGGTGACCTTGCACAAGTTGTACTCTCTCTTTCTCAGACTCAGAGGAAGACAATGGCAACTCCCCCTGAATCTTGCTAAGAAAACCTTGCTATACGCTCACTTTAGTGTCACCATTAGTTATAAATGATTAGGAGGAACAAAATAACATCATTACAAGAGTGGCACAAGGCATTTTGCTGCCTAAGGCAAAGCAACAGGTAAAGCTCCCAGTAACCTAAGTCATGGTATCATATCAGACACCTTTCCCCATCCTTGAGAGGATCTCCACTGCACATTTACAGTAGTTTGATTTAACTTTTAATCATCATGGCTTTATTCTGCTGAATCCTTGTATCCATAGTTTGGTGAGAAACATAGACTTCTCTGCTAGAGAATTCTAATTGAAGCAACCTACAAATCCCACAATTCTGTAGGATGGAAACATGGAAAGCTACAAATCCTACAATTCTGTAGGATGGAACCGTGGATTCAAACTGTTGTAACTATGCAGTGCAAATCCTATCCCTGTCCTGTCAGTGGAAACAGAATAATAACAAAGTAGATAACTAACAGTTGCAGCCTGTTCATGACACTCAGGTTCTCATACCTTGGGTAGCCACTACATAGTAGAACCAGTCATTTCAAAGATGGGGAATTGGAAGACGAAGTGGAAACCAAAGAAATTTAATGGACATGTCTGAGAATGGGGAGAGCTGAATGGAGATGAAAGATGTGTAGCTTCTATTGATTTCAGTGGAGTCCACTCATATCAACTATCATTTGTGGGTTTTACAATTTCATATAGTCATATTGTTTCAGTGGTCTTACTGTGTCCTTCCTGGGATCTTCCAGGGTCTTCCTTGTTCTCTAGTGAAATCCAGGGCTGTCGGTCCCATGCGTTGCAAGGCAGCTCGGCTGACAAATAGAAAAACTTGTGTTCCCCCCACAATTTGTATGGCAAGCAATTTCACTGCCAAGAGGCACAGGCAAGCAAAAGAGATGCCATTTTTCACTATTTTTCTTCTCAAATGAAGCAGCGAGTAAGTTAGGAATTTTCTTCTCACTGTGAGAATGTCTTCAAAAACTGCAGAATAGAATGCACTGAAAAATGCTGGCGTCGACGCTGAAAAAAAATACACTGTTTTCTGCTCAAAACCACCACTTATAGATTTTGCGTAGAATAAAACTCAGACTTTGAAAATTCTCATCCACCCAGGATTCTTCTCACCAGAGTTTCTCAGCACCCCATTTCTGCCCTAGACTGTTATAGTGCTATTATTCTGCTTTCCTCAAAGGCCCCTCCCTAAACTGCAAACCCCAGGATTCCATAGGATGTTGAAAGTGGAATAATTGGCTTTATTGTGCTCCCTCCTTTCGTTAGGGACAGAGGGAGAAGAAGGAGAAATTACAGGGGTAGACACAAGGGTCTACAAATTTATTTATTTATTATTACTTTATTAAAATGTTTACTGTGATTGTTGCCTGCCTTCAAATTATTTCTGATTTATGGCAACCCTAAGATGAATCTACCATGGGATTTTCTTAGCAGGATTTATTTGGGAGGGGGGCTGCCCTTGCCTTCCTCTGAGGCTGAGAGGGTATGGCTTACCCAAAGTCACTCAGTGGGTTTCCAAGGACAAGTGGGGATGCAAACCCTGGTCTCCCAGTTCAGAAATCCAACACTCAAAACATTACATCACTCTAGCTCTCAAAATGTTTATATCCCACACTATATCTGAAGATCCCAGGATAGCTTACAATAAAATCAATGTAACGCAATAAATTGTAGTAATTATTTTGGAAGACTAAAAAACATTCAGTCGTTTGTCAGTTAAAAGCCAGACAATTCAAAACCAAGCAAAACAATTTGAAGTTGTGACAGCCATGGCACAAGCAAGATAAAATCAGCTAGGCTTGAAGCCTTTAATAAAAAGCCATGTTTTCACCTGGCGCCAAAATGGTACCAGTATTGGTGTCAGTGGGGCCTTCAAGCCCAGAGTATGCTACAACTGGCGTGCCATCATAAAGAAGGCCTTCTCCCATGTCCTCTCACGTGCATTACATTTCCTGGTGGCATGCTGAGAGGGGGGTGCCTTCAGCAGACCCCAGTTTTCAGATAGACATAAACAGAGAGAAGTACTCCCTCAAATGAGAGCCAGTGTAGTACAGTGGTTTGAGTGTTGGACTAGGACATTGAAGACTAGAGTTCAGAGCCCCACTCAGCCATGGAAACCTACTGCGTGGCTTTGGGCAACCCACACACTCTCAGCCTCAGAGGAAGGCAAAGGCAACCCCCCCTTTACAAATTCTGCCATGCTTGTCGTGCCTGATGCCCAGTAATTCAGGGTGGTGGGGAGGAAGTTCAGGCCTGGAGATGCTAATTAGCCAAATAACTGGTCTAGTTATTTGGCTAAATAACTAAATAACCAAATTACTGAATAATTAAATAACTGATCCAGAATTTTGGCCAATATTCACAATTATTCAGCTCCAAGTCGAAAAAATGGACAGCCAGGAATCACCACTATGGGAAAACTAATAGACAAGTGAGAATTTTGTGCCATTTTCTCCTGACATTCAAATGTCCTGAGTTGTACCAGAATTATTCTGAAGAGGAAAACCTATGCTTTCTGTGCAAACCCTTGTTTTCTGTGCAGAAAAGGGTTCCCTGCACAGAAAAATAAAAAGGATTCTTTGAGCGTGAAAACATGTTTTTCTCCACAGAATCATTCTTGCTCAACACTTTGAGGTGTTCAAATGGGGAGGACAAAACTGTGCAGAAATACTGATTTGTTTTAGGGGTGAGAGGAAGTTAAACTAGAGTTGGAAGGAACATGTGTGAAATAAGCGTGTTTTTATAATTTGTAAAATTATAATAGAGGTGTTATCTTGATGTGTATGTTACTTGGTTTTATAAAAATAAATAAATAAAAATGAAAAAAAAAAGAAATACTGATTTGTTTTCCTAATTACTTCTCCTCGTGTGCAAGGATGAAATAGTTGAGGATTTACCTCCCTATTATCTCCACCATTTTTTTTTTTACTAAAAAAAGAATGCTGAGATACTTAGTATTGTGGTAAATGTCTTTGTTATTTGAGAAAAAAAATTCAACTGGCTCTGTGCAAAGGTCTGCTTCATTGTAAACTTCTCTGTGCACTAAATTCTTTGATTTTCAGGCTCAGCTTAATTGTTATCACCTGCCTGTGGATGAAAAAAAAAGTCCCTCTCCCTTTGGGGTATATTTGTAAAGTTGCAACTCACTGTAATGAGGAACCTCCGAGGCCCCCCCAACCCTTCCACCCCTGTAAGAAGAGATTAATCCAAGTGGCTTAGATCTCTCCTAGCTCCAGAGGAGGATGACTTTCGATTGGATTATTTAGGGAGGACAGAGCGTTTTTGTTGATGAGCGAGATGAAGTCCTCGGAGAGCGAAATCAATCTTATGTAGAGACCCCAGAGCATTGATCTCAGCATACATTGACAATTTCTGGTTGTTTAGCTATTTGGAATGACCACACAAAATGAGGAAGTTGTTAAGAGTTTAAGGTTTTGGTATTTATTGGCAAGTCCGGCACACATATGATTAATCACATTCAGAGTGTGAGCTCAGTGAAAATTGACTGCAACACAGCAAACAAAACAAACAAACAAACAAAAAACAAGGCACACACAACCCCACAAAACCCCCTGACAGTTTCAGTTATCACTGTATAAGTAAATTGAAGTTCTTCTTGTAAGCAAAATGTGTCTTCCAGAGACCAATTTGCCTTGTTAAAAGCATTGCTTATATAGTAGTTAGCAAAAAAATGTAAGTAATTACATACTGAATTCATCCTAAGCCATTTGTTATATCTTTTCCTTTTTCTCTATTGGTTTTCTATCTTCATTATCCAATATTCCGTTATACCTCAGCAAAAATAAAAATAAGAATCACAAGCATGACGAGCACTAAGGAGCTTATACTTGCAATGGTTAAATTATTTCTATACAGCAGATAGAATGATATCCTTTAAAAAAAAAAGATAGTTCTTGGTTTTCCTTCTCATCTTTCTATTCTCTTCAGTAAAATACATTTTAAAATGTATTTAAATACATTTTAAAATGTATTTATGTATTTATTTCATTCTCACCTAAGGACACAGGGTTAGCTATCTTTCACTCACTTCATTCCTATAACAAAGCTTTTTAAATACTATAGTATCCTGGTATTACTCAAAGGATTAAAATCAGATGGACTGAAGTTTTACATTTCACACATAGTAGACAGATATTTAGAAAAGAGCACTATACCAGGATCTCTGGTCAAGAGCACGAAAATGTTAATATTTTTGTGTTACAGGTTCCAGAATCTCTTGGCAACAATGGTCAATGACCATGCTACCTGTGGGATTATGAGGGTTTTAGTTCAAAAAAGTCACTTTTCTGGTACTGATAGGTTATTGAGTCAACATACCATCATTTTAAATGTTCTGCAATATCCTAATACTGCATCTTTCAGGACACAGGATGGTAAATCTTTATTTTTTTTTCCAATTCCTGATGGACGTCAAGAACAGTAAGACAGCTTTTTGGGTTTTTTTTAAATGTCCAGTAGCTTCAGGACACTCAGGAGTTCTTTTTCCCATCAGTGATGGGAAACTTTTCCATGAAAGTTTCATAGAGAACCTTATGACAATTAAGTAGTTTTCCAGAAACTGCAACTTTCTGCACAGAAATTGAAAACTGTGCAACTTGCCTCATAGAAGAGAAATTGTGCAACATTCAAACTAGCAAAGGCTGCAACTTCATCTGTCTGAGTTTCTGTTCCTGCCATGTAACATCTGGCTTGCACAACATTCAAATTGGCAAAGGTAGTACATTGAAAAGTTTGTGAGTTTTTTTACAGCAATCATGTGCAGTTTTCAAAACCTGAGCAGCTTATATTGTTCCAGGGAGGAAAACAATTTCCCACACGTTGCAGGAATGGGTCAGGAACTCCAGATTCAACTCTAGTCGGGAAATTTCTGATTCCCATCTCATCCCTACAAAATGTTATTAGAAGTTTAAAATGGCAGCTCAGTGGTCTGGAGGAGACATTGACATGAGAGACAAGCCACCAGAAATCACAAATTTCCTGTTCAAAACTGGAGCAACCTTGTTCAATATTTTTCAGATGGCAGCAGAAGAATGTGAAGACTTCTTTGAGCACCTCATTATGATTCAGGGACACAGAAACATACTTTCTAGGCAATGGTGATGTATCTGGAATTTGCTGATACAGCACTGACTATTTCAAGACAAAAGCATGTCCTTGCTGCCTCCACTGGGATGGTGTCATTGCTCATAGATTCATGGTTGTGAGTGAGCAAGTTTTGTGTGCGACCAGTGCCAAGGTTTGTTCTATCGTCAGGCAGAGCAAACCAACAGCCTTGGGCAGCAAGTGCTGGGAGAGCAGCAGCAGGAACTCTCCCGAAGTCCATTCCTCCCAGATTCTCCAGTTTTTCCCCACTGATGGAAGGCAGAACAGTATATGTCACAAGGACCACCAAACTAGCCTGCTGCCTCAAGAATGGTAGGAGAGAGTGTCTCATCAACTTCCGATCTCATCAGCTTCCATATGCAGAATGGGAAGAGCTGTTGCCTCATTCTTTGTCTCAGGCAGCAAATTGTCTTGGGAGGGCTTGTGCTCTCAATCCTAAAAAAGAATGAATGACTGTCTGCATTCAACACAGCGCTTTAAATTTTCAAGAGCTGTAGTAGGATGCAACACCCAGGGATACGGGAAATAACAAAATCCTCAAGTTTCTCCAGTCTCCATCCAAAAGCTGGTTGATTCGTTCATGTACATCTGATTTGTGAAATTTTCATCTGTGCGTTTTTCCTTGCCAGGAAGTCTTGTTATTTCATCAGCTTTGCTCTAAATGTATGCATCTCTTTTGCTTATTTTTGAAATGCATATGTTTTCTTCAATTTCTGTGTTTTTGTTCATTTTAATGTGTGAATTTTTCATGTGCATTAATTTCTCAAATGTATGGTTTGTGCACATGTGTGTCTCAGAGGTTTCATGTTTGTAAATGTGTGCATTTCTGATTATGGACTGAATTTGCATACCCACTTGGATCTGGAAGACAAAGATTCCATAAATTTTAATGAAAATAAATGAGTTGAAACAAATTTTCTAGCACACAGTAGTTCTATTCCAATCCATAGCCACAGAAATAGGAGAACTCTGACTGGTGGACAGAGATGTAAGTCATCACTAATTTTCTTTTTGAAAGAAGCAATGATTAATTTTAGCAATTTGCTTCCCACTGTGAGAAAGACTTTGAAAATCACATCATTTTCAAAGCCTATTTGGAATTTATTCTGTGCAAAATTCACACATTGTTGATTTGTACAGAAAACATCTTTTTCTGCAGAGGAAACAGCATTTTTCTGTGTGAAAAAAAAATCTGCTTCCTATGCAGAAAATGGTGTTTCCTGTGCAAATCAACTACGTGTGAATTCTGTACAGAATAAGTCCTGAACTGTGAAGATTCACATCAGTCCAGGATTCTTCTCATCAGGATTTCTTGATTTTTTTTTTTTGAAATATTTTGAATATTCTTTCCATCCCTATGGAGGGCACTGGACATGTGGAATTCTGTTGAAGTCTTGCACATGCCTAAGTCCTATGATGAAAGTATATAAACATTTTTGTCCAGTGGGCTGCATTCAGTTCAATATCATGGAATAAGAGTGATTCATTTGGTGCCATTGTGCATGAGTATGCACAATTTTGTCCTATGCCTAAACCCAGCAAGTCCCAGAGGAAACAGGCATAATAGACAAAGCTGTTACATCAAGGCTGCCCAGGTTACACGCAGGTAGTCAAGGAAGTTCACTGAAACTGAAATAAGCTGCAAAGTATCAGCCATTTCAGAATCGATCACCAAAAGCCAGCCATCAGAATAACCACATCCTAAAGGCAAAGATGAAGAAACATAAAATATAAGTCATTCCAAAGGTCAAGAATCTAAGTCCATGAGCTTGAGGGTCACTGAAGAGCCTGGTAGAACAAACATTTGTGAACCACAAGAATTCACAGCAGCTGCTGGGAAATTAATAGCTGCCTGAACTTCAGATTGTTGGTCGTTATTTGCCTAGCATTTCTCATGCAAGGCTGTGTGAGAGATATCACTTCTTTCAATGCTGCTCCCATTCCCACTGACCTGCTGCAAAGGATGGGCATGTCTTGTCCCTCAGTTCTAGATGAGGTGGGAACTTATTTTCTTGAAGATCTTCATAAGCTACATCTGCATCCAGCTGCTAAAATTCAGAGAAAGAGCCGTAACCTGAACCGTATCCATTTCACTCTCTGAGTCTTCTTGGATTTCACAAGATGAGTCATGAAACTTCTTGATCAATATGTACCAGTATGCCTCTGCTGAAACTGATAGTCTTACTCTTTAGGTTATGTATTTGGTTGGGCATTCAACACAAGGCACCCATAGCACAATCAATGAAGAACTCTGCACATAGAAATATATGCTATAAGACCTTTCTCTAAGATCTTGGCCCAAGAGATCTTGATTTTGGACTGGTCTAAGATCATCTAGAAGGCTTCAAGGCAGAGATGATGTCTGACTCTGGTTTCTAGTCAGCATCTGCAACCCCCCCACCTCATTTTTCACAGAAATCCTGACTAGAGGCTTTGAAAAGACATTTCAGCTGTTAGACCAGCTGTGGGGAAGAGGAAACTGAAATGTCTTTTCACAGCCTTTAAGTGAGGACTAGGGCTTAGGGGAAGAGATGGGAAAAACAGAAACTAGGGCTGTTTTCTCACTACACTGTTATAGTGTTATAGTTCCACTTTCAACATCCTATGGAATCCTGGGGCTTGGAAATTTACAGAAAAACAGTATCCAGTAACTGTCAGCAGGAAAAAGCTGAGCACTTACCAATGAAAGCTGTGCAGTTTGAGGTCAAGAATAAAAAAGGCCCTGATAGCAAAAAGTTCATGTGTTTGTTTTTTAATTATTCCCACACCAATTTCTGAAGAGATTGAGAACTCTCAATTTGACCTCATTCAGGAATTAGTGAATTCCTATCCCATCCTTATTGTAAATCTATATTCAAATTCTCCCAAGCCATATCTGAACTTTGCCTTTCGTAATATTTCCCTCAGCCTAGCCTACCTTACAGGGTTATTGTGTAGCTATTTTGCTGACTGGAATTCCTTGGGGATAAAGATGAATTATTTCTACAATGAAGAAGACATCAAGCTCATCAAAAAGGTATTAAGGTTGTCACTCAATGGAAAAAATTTAATTATCAAGCAGTTTAGTCAATTTATTGATTCATTGGTGGGTTACAACTGCATTAAATTGTGCATGAGAAAAGCAAAAGTATAGTGCATAAAAAAAGCAAAAGTTTTATTCATAGTGGAATCATAGAAGCAATAGAATCATAGAATCACAGAGTTGGAAGAGACCCCGGGGGCCATCCAGTCCAACCCCCTGCCATGCAGGACCACACATCAAAGCACTCCCAACAGATGGCCATCCAACCTCTGCTTAAAAACCTCCAAAGAAGGTTCCACTACCAGAGAGCTCTGACCATCAGGATGTTCTTTCTGAGGTTTAGGTGGAATTTCTTACCAGATGCATTCTTGTTGGAGAAGTCCTTGTCTTATAGGATACAGAGCTTTACTCTCAAACATAGGATGGATAACCCCTTTTAGAATCAATGTCATCTCTTCTTTGTCATTTTTAAGTGCCTGCCAGCGAAACACTTAAGACTTTTTATTTTATTGTATTTTATTTGACCTGCTTTTCTCTCTTATAGGACTCAAAGTGGCTTACACTGTAGATTAAAACAAAATAAGCTAGAACAATCTGTAATGCAAAAATTTAAAAAAGCACTAAACAATAATTACTTAAAAACATTAATTTAGAACAGTTTTAAAACACATTAAGACTTATTACATATTATGAACCAACACACTTGTTGTACTGTCCCTGCCAGCTAAAAGATGAACGCTTGTTTAAATAAGGAGGTGTTTGCCTGGTGGAAAAAGAGAGCAGAAAAGGGACCAACCAAGATTCTCTTGGAGGAGAATTCCATGGCCTGAAAGCAGCCACTGAGAAGGCTCTTTCCCAGGTCCTCATCAGACATGTCTGTGAAGTTAGTGAGGCCAAACAAAAGCCCTTCCCTTACTGTCTTAAAACTTGAGTAAGCTTGTATAGGGAGATATGGTCTTTCAGATAGTCTGATGAACAAATAATCTTTAGGGTACAATCTAACACCTACCATTGATCTAGCAAAGAATATGTTTTAAAAAAGTGTGCAGGTGCTTCTCCAACAGCAATAGGGAACTTCCCAGTCAAGAAAGCACTAATGCCAACACAGCCCCCACTGTTCCCTTGGAAAGCTCCATGGAGCTTTCATTGATGTTCCACTAGTGATGTTCTGCCAGTGGCAGCAAAATAGTATTTTGAAAATATGTCAACAGCACCATCTTAAAATCCTATATTCCATGTTCCCTTGAAAAATTCCCAAACTGACATCCACAATCATCCCTAGGACTAGTGTAGTTAATTTTTTCCCTTTTTCTAGGACCTGGAGTTGTTCCTCTGATGGAAATGCTTCTGCCACTGGAATAATTGGCCACTGCACACTAGAAAATTATAGTGCTATGATTCCACTTTAACTGGTGTGGCTGCATCCTATGGAACCCTGGAGTTCATAGTTTGATGAAGCACCAGAGTTGTCTGGCAAAGAATTCTAAATTTCCTTCCCTGCTAACAGGACATGTAGATGCAGATTGGGCCAATGATGTTACTGACCAGAAACATACAACTTGATATATATTCTTTTAGGGAAATGGATTAATTGATTGGAAGCAAAAGACTGTTGCAGCCTCCTTTATTGAAGCTGAATATGTCTCAATTTCAAAATCATGCAAACAATTAAAGTGGCTACTACTGGATTTTAGAAGAGAAGAGCTTATGACAACACAGATATTTGAAGATCCATAAAGATTTCTTACACAGAGAAGATCACTCCTCAACTTAAACACTTTGGAACAAAATATCATTTAATAAAAGATGCACATGAACAAGGGCTTATTGAACTGGAATAGTGCCCAACACACAACATGAATGCAGATGTCCTTACCAAACCAAGCTCTATGAGATAAAATGAACCTTGTGGACTTGTGCATGCATTATTGAGATGGTGTTGGAAATGCACCTTAGTCCTCCTCCTGTTCTACCTTTGCTTAGCCTAACACCGTCAGAGATATTTCCTAACTCTAATGGAGTTCCAATAATAAAACTTTAGTTTATTTCCTATAGCTATTGGTACTAATGTTCCTTAATCATAGTACTTACTTGCTGCATTCATGTATTCATGTGTGCCATTTGGAAATGTAATAAATAAAGAGTTATCAGTATAGATGAATTATAAGGTGACATTGCAAATTTTCTAGCTATTTGGAACTAACATTTTAAAATAGGAATGATAATGCTGCTAGTAATCTGCAAAACCAGGGAAGAAAAAGTAGAAATACAACAGAAAATATGACAGCAGTTAGTAGGTACAGAGAGTATCTTGGGTGAAGAGGGATAGAGCTGAATCTGCCATTACAGACATAGCGCTACAAAATTATCAGATGAATATTCAAATTTTTTTTATAACCGTGGATGTGTCTTTTTCCAGCTCGTCAGCCTAAAATGTCATTAGGTTAAGTGTACCAGTGCAAAGGACATAACTGTACAACACAAGAGTATAACACTAGGAAGTATAGCCTTGCACTTTCCCTGAAAGGTTTACATATTGCTAATGTATAGAAACTGCCTCCATGTCTATCAAGAAAGACTTAATTACAGAGCTTGGAAATTTTAATGACTTGCGGAAATTTATGGGGAGTTGAAGGATATGAACATTCCAAAGGATGCTGGTAAAATTCTCAGTGACTGCTTTCTTAATCAGTGAAGGGTCATTTTGGAGCTCATGCCTTATTGCACTTCACATACCATAGATACAAATATCAGCTAATGATCACTCATCACAACCTTTCTACAGGGCCCTTTCCACAGCAGCCTCCCATCCCAGCATGGGGACAGGAGAGGAGTGGGTCCGCAATGGTGCTTCTGCATGACGTCATCACAGTCCTGTCTTTCTCCTGTCACCAGGCAGTGCAATTGCAGATTAAATCATTGACAGATTTTCCTGATCAATAACACACAACTGTGCCACTATCCTGCACTTACTTGTCCTGTGGAAACCCTGGAAGTGCAATGGAGGCACTTCCTGCCCCAGTGCTGCCTGGACAAGTGCCCAGCTGTGCTGCAGAAGGAAGAGGCATGTCCATCGCATCAGCAGCAAGTCAGCCGGTGTGGAGAAGAGCGTATGCACCCCTGCTCTTACCCTGGCAGAAGCACTGCTGGGACTGGGACTGGATGACAAGGGATCCAGGTAGGGTGTGGAAAGGGTCTAAATCTCTGATCACCTTGATCATACCTCATCCAGAGTGGCTATCTGAAAAACAAATGTATTTTTAAAATAGCTTTCTATATAACTATTCAAACTTACCAAATAGATTTTGAGTTGCATCTGAATTGCAATAGATAAACATTTTTTATTTGTCAGACGGAATGCAGGTGAACAATTGCAAGTGGACAGGGCTACTGTCAGGTGGATTTGTAACTGGTTGACTGACTGTACCCAAAGGGTGGTCACCAATGGCTGCTTTTCATCCTGGAGAGATGTGACTAGTGGGGTGCCACAGGGTTCTGTCCTGGGCCCGGTGCTGTTCAATATCTTCATTAATGACTTGGATGAAGGAATAGAGGGCACGCTGATCAAATTTGCAGATGACACCACATTGGGAGGGGCTGCTAACACACCTGCTGACAGGATCAAAATTCAAAAGGACCTGGACAGATTGGAGAGCTGGGCCAAGGCTAACAAAATGAATTTCAACAGAGAGAAATGTAAGGTCCTACACTTAGGCAGAAAAAATGGTATGCAGAAATATAGGATGGGGGACACGTGGCTGGCTAACAGTACGTGTGAAAGGGATCTAGGAGTCTTAATAGACTACAAGCTGAACATGAGGCAGCAGTGTGATGCAGCAGCCAAGAAAGCCAACGCAATTCTTGGTTGCATCAATAGGAGTATGGTGTCTAGATCGAGTGAGGTATTGGTTACCACTTTATTCTGCTTTGGTTAGACCTCATCTTGAATACTGAGTCCAGTTGTGGGCACCCCAATTCAAGAAGGATATGGATAAGCTGGAGCAGGTCCAGAGGAGGGCAACCAAAATGGTGAGGGGCCTGGAAGCCATGCCCTATGAGGACAGACTTAGAGAGCTGGGTATGTTTACTCTGCAGAAGAGAAGGTTGAGAGGGGACATGATAGCCGTGTTTAAATATTTGAAGGGATGTCATGTCGAGGAGGGAGTGGGCTTGTTTTCTCCTGCTCTTGAGACCAGGACAAGGAGCAACGGATACAAACTGCAGGAGGGGAGATTCCGCCTGAACCTCAGGAAGAATTTCCTGATGGTCAGGGCTGTCCGGCAGTGGAATGTGCTGCCACGGAGTGTGGTGGAGTCTCCTTCGTTGGAGGTTTTTAAGTGGAGGCTGGATGGCCACTTGTCGGGAGTGCTTTGGGGGTTTTCCTGCATGGCAGGGGGTTGGACTGGATGGCCCTTGTGGTCTCTTCCAACTCTACATTTCTATTATTCTATTATTCTATTATTCTTAAGGTTGTGTTTAGTTCTGTTTACTTACAAGGAAAGCTAGTGTGATGTAATGGTTCCAGTGTCAGCCTCAGACTCAGGAGATCCAGGTTCAGATTCCCATTTAGCCATGAATATCACTGGTTGATCTTGGGGTAGCCACACACTCTCAGCCTATGTTCACACATGGATAAAATGTGAAGATAAAATGGGACAGGGAGAAAACACACACAAGTGGGAAATATATGAATTAAATAAGCAATTGTATTGCCACTGAAACTACAGGAAGACATGGTGGGTTAGACATATAATCTAGTATCTCTTGATTGACTTGGTACACATGCCACAGTGTTCTGATTTATGATCTGTTATCCTGTGGAGTTATGGATCTATCTATGGCCTAATTTCCATTTGGTCTCTACTAGCATAGATCCATTGGATCTATGGGACACAAGTGTATACTCTCCAATTCAACAGATGATTCAATGGGGCCGCTCTGGGTCGGACTAACCAATAGGATTCTGACCAAAATAACCTCAGGAATAGTTTCACATATATTCAATCACAATTTGGTCTCATTCAGTTTATGTAATGGTCTACATTTTTAAAGGCAGGAAAATTCACATTTTTTTAAATATACAACATTTCCTAACATGCACATTTGAGATACAATGCATATGCATTTTGACCCACAATGGGGAGGGTCTTTAAATTCAACGAAGTGTAGAATGCAAAGGGCAACTGTGTTCTAAAGTCACATATTAGGTCATTTCCACACTGCTGTTACAGTGCTGTTATTCCACTTTCAACATCCTGTGGAATTCTGGGGTTTGTAGTTTCCTGAGGCCAAAGACCAATCTGGCTGAGAATTCTAAATGCCCCTCCCTGAACTGCAAACCCCAGGATTCCAAAGGATATTGAAAGTGGAATAATAGCACTATGACAGTGTAGTGCAGAAATGGCCCTAGTCTTTGAAATATGAATTAAGTTGATTTACTGAAAAAATAGTGGCCAGATGAAATTCTCCCCATCCTTAGTAGTGGGAACATGTTAATTATTCATTTTGCACTGAGTTATGAATTGGTTTCAGGGGACTCTGAGCCTTGGACAGAGGGTATGCTGTAAGAAACCAATGTTAACAACACTAATACTGGTAGCAGAGATAAGGAGTTGTCACAACTACTGTCCATGTTAAGTCCTCAAACCAAAGAGGACTGCAATAAATCCCATTATATTTTTATGGACAAATAAATGCTGAGGTAAAATATTCGAGGACCATCACTTGAATACTTGCTACAGCAGCGCTACTGTAATAACCACAATGACATTAATTTACTGCAGTGTGCCGTAGGAAGAAGAGGTGGGGGGAGAGAAGGGCATTAAAAGAGAAAAATTACTATCCTTTGGATTTATTGGGAATGGCCTTCCTCATTTTCTGCCATCATTAGTTGATTAGGTGCTGATGACAGTATGGACAAGCGTGCTCAGATTGTTGGCGAAGGAAAGCCCTAAAGGTACTCTGTTAATTGAGAGGATGTTCATATCGTACTTAACCGAATATAACTGCAGACAGTGAAATAGGAACTGTATGTTGTGTAACAGGCCAGTGGACATTCACACATTATTAATGGGGGCAGAAAGCACTGCAAAAAAGAGACAAGACTGCCTATTGATTCATATTCTACAGCATTTAAAAAGAAAATCCTGGAAGATGCTCCCAAATCCCATGATGCTCCGGTCTGCTATGCATTTAGATGACATCACAATTGAGACATATAGCTAGACATACAGAAGGAGGAGGAGGAGGAATTAGAAATTAGTTTGGTTCATATTTTAATATGAGCTCACCTATTTGACATCTAATAGGAGCTCATCTATTTTACACTTCCAGAACTAATACGTGGAGTGAATGCGGGGGGGGGGGTAGTTGTTTAGTTCTTTTGCACCACTTCAAACTTTATGATGCACTTCTCTGATGAAGACACATGCATACAATCATGTACAATTGGGAAATAGCATATAGTAAGGAAAATTCCTTGCCAAAATGTTGTACCTTACGGAAACCTGCATGCAAAAATGCATACAGATTTTTACATGGACTCCCCTCCACCCCCCAAAAAAACAAAACACCTAACCATAAACAGATAAAAAAAAATCTTACGGCTGACGAAATCTAATTTTATAGACTGAAAGACAGACCGACCCATCCGTGCACATAAACAAGCACAAGATGTGCTTACACCCTAGGTTTGATTCAGTATGTTAAGTCATCATTCAGAACCAATGAACAAGTAATGTAGCTGCCTTTGTGCTAAATTCAAACAAGCACAGAACTTGCTCCCACACTTGCTAGTAGTAGTGGCTTCGATTCAGAAGAGGGTAAAGACTCTGCTGGCCCAGAAGTCAGTTAGGGCTACGATGAAACAAGTTAAAAGTGGGTAGCTTTCAGTTGAGCAACTGGAGAATTGACTTTGTAAGATCAGCTTAACAAGGGAAACAATTATCTAGAGGGATGTTGCATTCTTGCTCACTGGGTGGCTTAAAATGCCCATTTAGTCATGTGTTGGAGCAAAAATGTGTTACTGCAGCTCAGTAATCTTTATGGCAGGGCTGGGTAAAGAGCAGTCTGTGGATTGTATGTGGCTTTGACGGCTATTTTGTGGACCCCATGACCTCCAAGGATTGTTCGATTGGTTGATTGATTGATTGCTCCTCAAATGCCTCCAAAGAAACAGGAGGCACGAAGGCATTTTGCCACATTTTTACCCCCAGGGGCTATTTTAGGCCCAGGAGAAGATTTACAAAAAAATTCTGAAGTGATGAAGAAGTGACTTCCTGTTTGCTTCTTATGGTGAAAAAGGGGTCTTTCTGGGCCTAAAATGGCTTGGGGGATCCTTAAAATATGAGGGGAAATCTCATGGCCGCTAGAAGAAATTTGGTAGTATTTGGGCCAAAAAGATCATTTTGGTGAGATCATGTAGCAGAATATGCTGATCTCCAAGAACCCCTGTAGGGCTAATACAGCTCCCTTGCAGAAGTCCAACTTCCATTGGAGCAGAAGTCAATAATAAGCTGTTCAGTGACTGTGAGTGGGATTATACTGGATCAGTTTCAATTGGTGAGAACTGCTGATGTGGACAAAATGCTGGGGTAAGTAAGGAGGACAATTTGTTTTCTTGATCTCTCTCCATCTTGGCTGGTTGTCCAGGGAGGAGATACAATTAGATTTCAAATACAACATATTGTTAATTCATCTCTCAGGGAGGGGAACTTTCCATCCTGCTTAAAAGAGGCAGTGGTTAGATCACTTTTGAAAAACGCCTCCCTGGATTCCCTCGATCTTAATAATTATAGGCCAGTATCTAATCTTTCTTTTTTGGACAAGGTGATCTAGAAGGCAATAGTCTTGGATGGCACACAATACCTCAACTCACTTCATACCAGCTTCAGAGCATGATACAGAGTTGAGACTGCTATGATCACCGTAGTGGATGATCTCTGTCTTAGCATCAACAGGAAGAATGTGTACCTGTTGGTGCTTTTAGACTTCCCACTGATGTTCAGTATCATTGACCATGGTGTCCTTCTGGACTGCCAGCAGGTGGGGAGGAATTAGAGACACTGTGTTGCAGGGGTTCCAGTCTTACCTCTCAGGCTGGTTCCAGACGGTAGTGCTTGGGGATAGCTGCTTCTCAAAAAAGGAGGATATAGCATTTTATCCCCAATGCTTTTTAATATCTACATGAAATCATTGGGAGAGATCATCCAGAGGCATGGGGTGCTATCAGTATGCTGATGACATCCGAGTATATTTCTGCATGCCTTAAAAAGCAATCTTAGCTAAGGATAGAATGTCACCTCTGAATGAATACTTGGAAGAGGTAATGGGCTGCATGAAGAAAAACAAATTGAAACTGAACGCAGACAAGACAGAAATTAAGTTTCCTGATCTGGGGCTGGAGATGTGTCAACAAGTTTTGGTTGGGGTCACTCTCCCACTGTGTTCACAGCTTGGGAGTGCTCCTGGATCCCTCCATTCAAATGCCAGCTCAGATACGATGGCCAGGAATGTTTATTATCAACTTTGGCTGATATGCCAACTATGTCCCTTCCTAGAGTTGGAAGACCTGAAGATGGTAGCACATGCACTGGTAACCTCAAGATTGGACTTCTGCACCATAACTTTATACCAAGTTTGAAAACTCCATCTGGTCCAAAATATGGCAGCCAGAGTGGTTACAAACACATCCAGGAGTGAACATATCACACTGATATCCACCAGCTGCCAATTAATTTCTGGGCAAAGTACAAAGCATTGATTATTATCTTCAAAAGCCCTACATGGTTTGAGTCAAAGTTACCTGCAAGTTCATTTCCTCCTGTACAATCGGCTTTGTACACTCAGGTCCTCTGTAGGCCATTTATTTCAACCGGCCCAGAGGACCTTTTCGTTGGTTGCCCCTAGACTGTGGAATGACCTGCTGGAAGAGATTCGACAGCTAAACAGGTTGTCTAAATTTTAAAAAGTGCGGAAGACCTACTTCTTCCAGCAGACCTACCCAGTCAGTTTAAACTATGAATTGTATATCTATACATTTTAAATAGTTATATGTGTTTTTAGTTATATTTTAATCTATATTGTACCCCATCTCAAGCTTTGGGGAGAGCCAGGTAAGAAATATAATTAAATAATTAATTAATATATCATCATTGTTGCCTCTGACAACTGCCCATCCCTGATGTATGAGGAAAACAGTACACAAACGGAAAATAGTGGACCCTTTACTGAGAACCAACACCTGGTCCAGCTCAACTACCGTCTTCCCTGGTAACCTCAGGGCTCATGCAACAATAAGTCTATGCTTAAAGCCCGACCATAGGTACACTCCTAGAGTGATCATAGACTCTACTCAGAAGAAAAGAAGCAAGAATCAAAGTGTTCTTTGCTGATGTGTTACGCCAAAATGTGGGTGACTCAGAAGTCCATCTGCCATACCAGTACCTCTGTGAAGCAATGGGGAATCAATGGGGAATCAATGGGGCCCTGTGAGAGGGGGGATGTTTTACACATGTTTATACTGGCACTAATGTAGGGAAAAACCAGCAGGAGATTGAAAAGTAAGCTTGTTTGTTTTACTAGGGGAATTAACAATCACACGCACAAATTCCAAGCAGTCTCATAATCACACAAGGTGGAATGGAGAAAAAGGAAGGAAAAGTTTGGATAGAGAGAGTTTAGAGTGTCGTGGGTGATGTTTACCAATCCAGAAGAAGTGAAGAGTCAAGGTGCTGTGGCTCAGACCAAGGAGAGAACTAGAAAAGAAAGTAGGATGGCATATTTAGCAGCTGAAGGTGTGGAAGCTGTAACATCACAGGAGGTCTTTCTCTCAGTCCCAGTACAATCACAGATATATTTGGTGAGGACACGGGGGACATCCTTCTTGGTGACTGCTCTCAGGTTGTGGAATTCCCTTCTACAGGAAGCTAAGTTGGCCCTTTTTCTGCTCCTTTTCCACTGGCAGGCAAAGCCCTTTTCCTAGGCCTTTGAGAGTTAACTATCTGCTGTGGAAGGTTTTTTTAACAACTGGAGTGTGCTGTCTTTGTGGCTATTTCTACCCTACACTGTTATAGTGCTATTATTTCACTTTCAACATCTTGTGGAATTCTGGAGTTTGTAGTTTCCTGAGGCCAAAGAACTCTCTGGCCAAGAATTCCAAAGGCCCCTCCCTAAACTGCAAACCCCACGATTCCATAGGATGTGGAAGTGGAATAATAAGCACTGTAACAGTATAAGGTGGAAATCGCCTGTATTTCTTATTATCTTCATTACATTTTAACATCCTTCAAAATGTTTTAAATTATTGCTTGGTTTTATTAAAATTTTCTATTATCCATTGTTTATGGAATTTTGTTTTAACTTAATTAGTGTACTACCCTGGATGCTATGTTGAGATAAAGGTTGTGTATCATGAATCCTGTCCGCACTGTCCCCAACAGTTCCAACCCTTGGGCTCCTGTCACTCACCTTGCCTTTTAACCCTCAGGATCCTATTCTGGATCTGGTACTCAGGCCTCAGGGTGATTTCTGTGCTGGTTGGTGGGTTCAGGGTCGTACAACATGATCAGTTCTCTCTTTCAGTTCTAAAACTAAAATAACCAACTGGTCTTCATTCTGTCTCTGACTGCCCTAACTCTGTTTCATCCATTCCCTACCTCAGGCCATTTCCACCTCACACTGGCCATTTCCGCACTAGACTGTTATACTGCTTATTCCACTTTCAACAGCCTATGGAATCCTGAGGTTTGTAGTTTAGGGAGGGGCATTTGGAATTCTCAGCCAGAGAGCTCTTTGGCCTCAGGAAACTACAAACCCCAGAATTCCACAGGAGGTTGAAAGTGGAACAATAGCATTATAACAGTGTAGGGCTGTTATTCCAAATGCCATGATTGGCTGGCTCTAATTAGGTTTGTTCAGCTTCCCTCTTCACAGGTGGGATAAAAATTAATTAAATGAATAAATAAATTTTGTACCAACTAAAATGAATAACTGCTATACACAGGCATTGGGAAAGCAAGAATAAAAAGTTTATAAATAATGGCAAACTAATCATGATGGCTGGAAAACATTCACTTTGCTAGGCAAATAATGGGATTTTTAAAATGTCTCCCATAATTAGCACAACTCTAAGCCCTCTGGTATTTTCTTTTCCTTTAGAGAGACAATCAAGACAGAGTCACCCCAGAGACCACCAATGATGAGAATCAGACGCTTCTCCAAACAATATGTATTGTATGATTTCCTGTTGTTTTTTCTGCCCCTTTTTTCTTCTAGCAACTATTAAATAGAAAATAATTCTTTTGGGGATGATTTGTTGCTCTGCCAGACGAATGAGCAACTGTTTACTGTGTGAGCTTTCTTTTCCTACCCTAAAATGGGAGCAGGGGGTCACTCTGAATCCCAGAGACGACCTTTGTGTCCAGTGCAAGTATCTTCCTAAGCCTTTGGAGGATTCTCTCAGATCTCTTTAGGGTAAAGCAAAAGTGTTTCTAAGGATCATATCCTCCAACTACACCAATTTGCACAGGACAGTCCCAGTCCATCCTCTGCTGTCCCACTTTTTCAGCTGCTTTAAAATGTCCCAGTTTCTCCCACTTTCCTTCCTTGTCCTTAGCTTACTTCAGCTGTGGCAAACTAAGGTCCCTATCACACTACACTGTTAAGAGTGCTATTATTCTACTTTAACTGCCCTGGCTACACCCTGTGGAATTCTGGGGTTTGCAGTTTGCTGAGGCACTGGAGCTCTCTGGTTAAGAATTCTAAATGCCTCTCCTTAAAACTGCAAATCCCATGATTCCATGCAGTATTGCCATAGCAGTTAAAGTGGAATAACAGTGCTATCAGGCCCTTTCTACAAGATCCTGGACCCCAGTGGCATCCCACAGGGATCCCAGGAGATCCTGTCTCAGGAGGGGAGCATGACAGGCTGGAATGGAGGAGGTGCGATGGCCATGCCTCTTCCTTCCACAGCACAGCCAGGCACTGTCCCAGGCTGTGCTGGGGCGGGAAGCATGGTGATTGCACTTCCTGACCCTCCCCCTTAAGGTAAGGGCAGAAGAGTGGTGGGAGGGCTGCACGATCACCAGTCATTGTGGCATGATTGCACTACTGGGGGACAGGAGAATGACGGGACCTAGATGATGTCCAGCATTAGTGCCATTTGGGGCCTGCCCTTCTTCCATTCTCAATGTGGGATGCCGACACCCTGCAGAAAGGGCCTAACAGTGTAGTGTGATAAGGCCCTAAGTTCAAAGAGCCCTGGTGGTGCAGTGGTTAAATACCAGTACTGTAGCCACAAGGCTGTGAGTTTGATCCTGCAGGCATCCAGGTTGACTTGGCCTTCCATCCTTCCACAGGTCAGTAAAATGAGTACCCAGCTTCTTGGAGGCCATTAACTAACACATTGTAAACTGCTTAAAGAGCTCTTAGCTGATGAGCGGTATAGAAACACACATGCTATTGCTATTGCTATTCAAAGTGCAGAAGTAGTTTGCAATCAGTTAGCAGTGAAGACAGGAGAAGAAAAGAGGGAGTGGAATTTTGCCCTTCCCAGCAGGTTCCAGCCAAGTTCTCATGTATGAACTGTTGGAGAGTATGCAGAATATGCTACAAAACACCAATGATTAATGGCACATGCTGGATAGATAAGTTACATTGCTCTGCATTGCTGTCTCTACGATGTAGGACATAAGTTCATTCATAGATTTGCAGTTAGCCCATGTCCAATAGTTCACACAATGGTGTACACATGCAAGTGAAAGAACGATCTGCAAATGGCATAAGGTTACCATTTATGAATCAAGGAGGGAAAGAGAACAAATGACAGTATTGATTTTTAAGGATTGTCTTGATTTTATTGTTGAGGGGGATAGTTGATTTTATTATGCTGTTTATCATAATGCCATTGAGAATTTTCTTGTAAAGGTGTCATATAAATAATGTAAATGCTAACTGAACAAATGAGAGGCAGTGTGTTGTAGCAGTTTGAATGTTGGACTACAACCCTGGAGACCAGGGTTTGATTCCCACCTCAGCCATGGAAACCCACTAGATAATCTTAAGCATGTCATGATTCCATCCTGAGATTTGTAGTTCAATGAACTATTCAGAATTCTGTGCTAGAGGACTGTAATCCACTTCAGTAAACTCCAGTTCTAAGGTACCATGAGAGGGGAGGTACCAGAGAATTAAATCAATATACTTCTATTTGTGTCAACAGAGGCCATTTCCACACTAGTGTTACCCTGTTTTCTGGGGGGTCCCAGGAGGGACACCTAAATGCACTCTCAATTACACAAGTTGGGGAAATTAGCCAAGAGCACAAGCTAGCAATACGAGAGGCAGGGCAACGGAGGGAGATCTTTTACCCAGCATCCACGGAGTCAGGCCAAGTCAAGGAGCAAACAGAAGTGAAAAAATAATTGTTGTTTTTATTAAAATACAATCAAACCGTGTATGCAACACACTCACACAAAGAAATAAAGGTTGGAGTGGGATAGAAGGATTTTTAGAGGAGTTGTTGGTTTGGGTAATACTACACCTGTCCTGAAGCCTGGGCAGTCTGCAGCAGAAGTTCGGAGATATGGAGTCTCAGTACATGGGACTGAGGGGAAGGCTCGCCAAGCAAAGCGGCAGCAAGGTTGGATGGAAGTTGGGAGCGATCCAAGGAAGCTCACAAAGTCAGGAGTTTTTAAAGGGAAAAATGTAGCCACAGGCTAGTCCGTACTTGGGGAAAACAATGAGTTTCGGGCTGGAGACAAAGCCTCCAAAAGGTCAGAATTTAGCATGATTGAGTTAGGTCCGAACTGATAATGGAATAGACAGTATGCAAACATGGAGTGCTTGACAGATGAGGATTCTTCTAATCAAGCTGCCTGCTCGGGACAGGGAGTTCTTTGTAGGGATCATCTCCTGAAGTGGCAGTTTCGCCATTTCTGGCCAGCCTGTATTTGTTTTGAATATTCCAGTGATTAGCAATCGAGCTTGTTTGCATGCTTGTCTGGGGGCCTCACAAGCACATGGGAAAGAATGGGAGACGGAGGCCAAATTATTGATATCAAAGTGATATCTAATGTCACCCCAAGTGTGGCTTAGGAACTGCAGTAACACTAGACTGTTATAGCGCTGTTATTCCACTTTCAACATCCTATGGAATCCTGGGATTTGCAGTTTAGGGAGGAGCCTCAAAGGCCCCCCTAAACTGCAAACCCCAGGATTCCATAGGATGTTGAAAGTGGAATAATAGCACTATAATAGTCTAGTGCAGAAATGACCAGACACTTAGAGTGCCTAAATATTAATTCAAAGGTGTGGAGTTGATCTGTCTAGCACATAATTCTAAGTACCTAACTAACCTACAAACCCAGATTTCTGTAACCATAGAAATTAAAGTGATATGAAATTGATATAACTGTGGAATGTAGATACATATATTATCTTCAATGTTCTTTTTTTTTATCTCATCAATGAACAGTGGGCAGAGTTTTGGCTTGTGGGATCTATTTAAATTGCTAGAACCTTGATATCCAGCTTTTGGTGCAAAAGAATTGTTTAGAAAACAGTCTTTCCACACAAAAATCTACTCCTTGTTAACCCCCTTGCCAACCTTTCTTTACTAGAATAATCCAGGATGGGAAATCATTGTACTGTTGTGACTGTTGGAGATTGAAAATCTGACTTAAGGTCTCTTTTGCACAGTAGTAGCACATACAGTTTTCACCATCCTTTTCCCAGGGCTGATGGGAACTGCAAATCCAAAAACATCTGGAGGGCTTCACATTCAGTATATTGCATAAAGGTTCCATTTGCTTCCCCAGAAGCAAAGTTACCTATCTGACTGTGTGAACTGGAAAGTGCATCTTAACTTCAGTCCCTTTCAATTATAGCACTATGATTTCACTTTAATTGCCATGGCTGCTTCCTATGAAATTCTGGGATTTGTAGTTGGTGAGACACTAGGAGAGGTATTTCTAAATGAAACTACATGAAACTACAAATCTCAAGATTCCATAGGATGGAGCCATGGAAGTTAAAAAGTCTGAAACTGCTATAATTGTGCAATACAAAAGAGATCTAATCTAAAGACCCAGACAGATAATGCAGATCAACATTCTGCTCCCTCTGAGTCTGAGGAGATACAGTCTGGGGCAGTAAGCGATCATGCTTCCCAGCAGAACTTGGAAGAGTTTGCAGATGCTGAAGACAACATGCCTCTGTCCTTCATTGAGAGATAGAGGGAGAAATGCCAAGCCCAGTGCCAGTTAAATAATAAACGCTGACCTAATTAGGCAGCTGTGGCCTTGAAGGAGCTGCTGATAAATATCCCAGCAGTTCTCTCTCAGTTCTCTTAGTGCTGACAACTGTCTCATCTGGTTGACTGGCAGCACTCTCTCATGTTGTCTTGACCTTATTTTGTCTTGACCTTGGACTGGCTGCATTTCTGATTATTCTGTTTTCTCTTTCCTGGCTCGTGTAACTGGCATTTCAACCTGCTAATACAACTGCTGGACCAGCTAACAAGCACCCTCATGCTTCTCCTTTCACCTTGCTCAGAAGACCCATGAATTACCTGGACTGGACTGACTACTCGACCACTCCTACACACCAACAGCCTGCTGGCTGAGGCATTCGCTGATGTGTTCAGGACAATCTGACCCAGAAAGGCTGTTTCTGGGTTACCTTGCAAGGATTTACCAGCCTCAACTAACAGCAGGATATCTTTTCACAGCACATGAGAAGGAAAATGAATTATGTAAAAATATGAACAAAAATGGGCTGGATCCTGATGTGAACACTCCCTCCCAAGTTCATCCCCTCCTTGCAACAGCCTTTTCAGCCTCTGGAAATGCTGTATAAGGAGAGGGAAGAAGGATGATTGAGGATGAACCATGGTACATGATAATCGCCCTCACCCATTTTGATTTAGTAAATCCATCCAGTATCTAAGGAAAGAAAGTTATGCCTTGGACCCAACTCTTCTGCTGTGTGCTTCTGTGGGGTGGGGGGAGGGAGGAAGAGGAAAAGGAAAAGGAAAATGAAAAGGAAGAAGACAGCAAAGGGGAACGAGTAGCATCAATATGTTTCTTTTCTGCACAGTTGTCATTTCTTTTGTTATTCCATGGTAGCCTAAGAAAAGAGAAAACGTTTTTTTTTTAAAAGCACACTTGATTCTATATGCTTCCTTTGACACATGTAGTAGCCAAACGTGTTTGTGAAGTAACATGAAATATCAAACCTACCTCTAATTATTCAACATTTGTTTTCCATGTGAAGCTTTAGGTAGCTCTGTTTCTAAGTACACATGAGCAGGAGGAAATAGAAAGAAACATCTCAGCTTACCAATTTATGTACATCCATGAGATGCCCCTGATAGTGATAGAATCTCCATGTTGTTGTTTTGCTGTCATCTTCTTTTGGAGATTTTTCTTGTAATGTTTGCTAGAAGATTAAGCAATGCCCTCTGATGTGACAGCCACTAAGGTATAGTAACTATCCTTTCTTGGTGAATCGCACAGTAAACAGAAGCATAAAATATGTATAAATGTCAACAGATAGGTTAGTATGTCCCTTGTAGTGGAAATATAAAGCTTGCTCTCTGTTTTATGCTTCTCATTCCCAAAGTTCTTTAACACATTACATGCTCATATATCACAGAGCCAGTCCAAGATATTTTGCTGCCTGAGGTGATGGACAAGATGATGCCTCTTTGCATTATATGCATAGAAATGTTCTGGATTGGCAAATGAATCTGACGGAGTTGAATGACATCTTCTCAGCAATCATTGGTGGGTTTGATGTCCATGTGGCGGTGAGTGTTGTCCAGAGTGTACCAGCAGCAGGGGCCAGCAGCAGAGTGGGGCCAGATGAATTTGGACAGACGCAGGATTGTCATGGCAGACGTGAAGCCTTCAGCCCACTCCTGACAAGGCAATCTCAATGTGGATGTTGAAATCCTCCAGCACTACAAGCAATGAAGATCCCAAGCCCAAGATCATCCCAGTTAGCTCAGGGAGAGACAGTTAAGCATCAGGCTGGCCAGTGCACCAACAGAATCCCTAATCTCTCCCAGCCACCTAGCTTCAGGTAAATGCACTCAAACCCAGAAGAGGATAAAGGATGTGGTCAGGGGGATGGAATTTCAATAGACTACTGCAACCTCAACTCCTTGCCCCTGGAGAACAAAACTGAGAAAGATTAACCCCCCTCCAGCCTCATCAAACCACGTCTCTATGATACACACTAGGTTGACATACTTCTCCAGGATCAAGTCCGAAGTAGTAGCTGTCTTGCCATTAATCAACCTGGTATTTGTCAGTAACGAACCTGGCCAGCAGTACTTTCAACCCAGGTGCTGTGTTGCAAAGACCATCCAGGTTGTTTGAGTTGGGAAACATTTCATGGACAACTAACACCATATTCCCCTTCCATGGATTAACAAAGTAAGGCACATCCATACATCCAATCACTGGTCAGGGAGATGGAAGTACATGTGATAGCTTCACTGCTGCTGTTGTGCACTGGGGAAAGCAGCTGGACTGTTCCAGTACAATGTAAGTTTTCAGCCATAGACTCCAGTATCACTGAGTGAAGAGTATGGGTCTGTGGTATTGTCCACCCCAAAAATATTTGCATTTTATTATGCTCCTGTTTTGTTAATACATTTGCAATGAAAGCAAGAATATGAAAGGCCACACTTGAATAATCTTGGTGCAACAAAACATACAATCACATCAACATTACTTTTTTTTTGTTTCACAATGTATTATTAAGCAGGCTAGTCAAGCAGGAGATGAGGGAAAGATCCAAATTAAGGAGAAAATTAGAAGAAATTAACCTACTCAACACACGCTACAATTAGGAGCCCTAGTGGCACAGTGCTGGTACTGCAGGCACAATGTTGTAAGTTCGATCCTGCAGGGCTCCAGGTTGACTCAGCCTTCCCTCCTTCTGTAGGTTGGTAAAATGAGTACTCAGCTTGTTGGGGGGCAATTAACTTACAATATTGTAAACCTCTTAGGGAGTGCTTTTCACTGATAAGCAGTATAGAAATGTAACTGCTAACTGCTATTGTTACTACAGTTTTGATGAAATCACCGCAATAATGCCAATATCACCAGAGCAATGGAGGAATTTTAAGATATTGCCAGCACTTCAGAAGCAAGATTTTTCACATTACACACTTATACTGCTACGATTCCACTTTTATTGCCATGGGTACATCCTCTGGAATCTGAAATTTAGGGAGCTGAGGTTATCCTTAACTAGATTGTTCTAGTGTATCAACAAACTACAAGTTCCAGGATTCCATAGGATGCCATCATGGCAGTTAAAATAGAATCAAATTGCTATATTTGTAAAGGTTCCTGAAAAGCTAGAGGGCTACTTCTAGTGATGCCGGGGCCATTTCTAGCTTTACAGGAACCATATATAAGCTCCCTACTATCCAGAAGTATGAAGCCTCTCTATAGTCCCCACAAAGCTAAACAGTTCAGTATTGTCTATGGTTTCGGGTACCCACAGGGGTCTTGGAATATATCCCTTATGGGTAAGAGGGGATTACTGTACTTGGCCATAGTATGGGATTCTGGGATACCTGTGACTGTGGGGACATTTTTAAATGTTTTCACACTTTGGGGGGCTTTTCACGTGGCTTTAGGGCAAAAATATTGTGTGGAGGTTGGGAGCTTTGGGAGACTGGTGGCAAACTTCAGAGGCTGCAAAATTATAGTCTGTGGGCAATATGTAGCTTATGGACTGCCCAATGCCCACTCCTGATGTATAACATGTTCCTTTTGATGCGTGATTGTTATACCTATCAAATTTAGGCTGGTATGAAAAGGGAGAGAATTTCCTTTTTAGTTTGTTTTTTTGAAGAATTTGCCCCAAATGCACAATTTTGTATTCAGAGTGGAAAAACCTGTAGCTTAAAAACCATTCAATGGGAAAGTAAGCAAACTGACTGATTTCTGATAATCTAGTCTAGGCCATAACATCTAGTTTGGCCTGAAACCATATGCCATTGTAACATAAAAAGATCATTACACACAAGTATCTCCAAGGGGAACGTGTGACCTATGAAAGGGCAGAAAAATCCCCTGCAAGTACTAATCCTTCTTATGTTACATCTGCACTTAGCCTCTGACAAGAGCTGTATAGGTATTACAGATGTTTATTATTATACTGTCCAAAGATCAGCTGTACATAACTACAGTTTTTAATTTCCTCTGTCTCACTGAATATGTTCACTTTGGCAATTATTAATGGATATTTCCGAAGTCCTGCAGTTGCTTGTGTGCATGTGTTCTTCCCCCTCATTACATCTATTAAGATGTGAATAAAAGAAAAATTACAAACTCTATGATTTTGGGAAAAGGGAGAAAAATATTCTCAGGGGAATGTCACTGCTTCTTAAATGTGTAGCCTGACAGCTATCAGTCAACAGTTCTTTGAATTAACGTTGAGAGTCATACCTACTTTCCCCGTATACATTGTCTGCTGTGAGTATGTAGTACTGTGTATGATATAAATAAAACAGTGACATCCAAAACCAGATGAACTTTAAATTTCAAGTTTTGCAAAATTTAAAACAGGTCTTTAAAAAAAAAGTTTGAATGATCTAAATTCAGGAAACACATGCCCTACATCTACACAGCCACCAAGCATACCCTTGAGCTGTCCTGCTTTGGCAAGGACAACCACAGTTCAACCTCTGGTGTCTCACTTTTTCAACTGCTTTTAAACTGTCTGAGTTTTTCTCTCCTACTTCCCCTTTCCCCCTTTATGCTCAGCTTACTTCAGTTGCTTCAAACAGGTTCATCGTCGAAAAGTAGCTCGCACTCAACTCAGCAGGCAAAAGAAGAGAGGAAGGAGTAGAATCTTGCCCTTCCTAACTGAGTAGATAAATTCCAGGGTTTTACTGCTTAAAATAGTAGTTAAATGTGCTCTTCCTAATTAATAAATAACCATACTTGAATGTAGTTTAGCCACATGTGTCCTAGTTTTCATTTTTCTGTGAAATGTTGGAGGATATCCTGAAATATTTTGTGGGCCATGAGCCATTCCAAGATCATGTGGAACACCCCTTTTTGTCATGAAAAAAATGTGTATTGCCTCTCTTGAGAACCTCCAGGGGTTCATTTTTCATTCATTTTTAAAAAAAATCAAAACCAGAAGAAGAATCCTAGCTATTTCCAGTCTTTCTTTGCTTGTTTCTCAATTATTAGTTTTTTGGCGCTTTGTTTCTGCAGTTCCCCAAGAGTACTGGGGAAGAAAATTGGGTCCAGGACCTGTTGAAATGGCCCATCCTGATCTAAACATTGCTGATAATCTTTGAAGCAGCAAAAGTGAACAGTTGATGCTGTTAAGGCTTGAACACCAAAAAAGGGTGCTGAGTCACACCACTGGCCCTCTGGTCTCTGCCTTGCTCCAAATGGCATAGTGGGATCAAGAGTATGTGTCCACATCACTCTCTCCTCTTTGCTGTCTCCTCCTGGCTTTTTGCACTTTGACATTAAACAAACTCAACAAACACCTTTGCACTGAAACAAAGAATTTTGGCACCCTCAAGAAGGGATGAAGATGAGTTCCTAGACTGGAAAGCCACCTCACATGCAACAACCATACTTCTTCTTCCTCCAGTTCCAATTGTCTAAGATTAATTTCACTGCTGCTGGACCTGGAGAAGTCCAGCAACTCTCTGAAACTTTGGCTAGTGCTTTGAAACCTGGTATCCCTATATGTGTATTATTTTATTTGTCCATACATGAAAATGAGAAATGTTAGTTTATTTTAGTCTGAATTTTGTAATACAATTCTCTGATGAGACTAGTGTTGGAGGTTAAAACATCTCGAAAAACATGCATTTTAACAAAAAAAAATGCATGCACATGCCTATTTTAGAAAACGATTCCTTTAAAAGTATGTTTTGTGAAAAAAAATTCAGAAATAATGCGAACTTTTGTGCCATTTTTTAGAAAAGGCATGAACATTCATATTGTTTTTGGACACTTTTAAATCACAGATTGATGCGGAAAAGGGATGGAGTAGACTTATGAGTGACCATTTGCTAAACTGATATGATCAGAACACTAATTTGTTCATCTCTAAGCCCATTCACACTACATAATTGCAGTAATATGATTTCACTTTAGCTGCCATGGGAACATTCTATGGAATCCTGGGATTTTCAGCTTAGTGAGGTGTATTATCAGTCAGGACCTAGAACTTCATAGGATGCAACCATGGAAGTTATAACTTGGTGTTATAACTGTGTAGTGTGAAAGGGTCCAAGGTTAAGGTGCATTCTCCAGTCCAAACATTCAAACAGGTAACTCATAGAACTCTGAGGAAGAAAATTGGACTCTAATACAGTGCAGAGCACCTCATTTCAAGAGAGATATCAAAAGTTGGAGTGCGTCCAGAGGAGGGCAACCAAAATGGTGAAGGGTCTGGAAGCAATGCCCTATGAGATGCAGCTTAAGGAGCTAGCAATGTTTAGTCTGCAGAAGGGAAGGTTAAGAGGGGACATGATAGCCATGTTTAAATATTTGAAGGGATTTCATGTTGAGGAGGGAGTGGGCTTGTTTTCCACTGATCTAGAGACTGGGACAAAGAGCAATAGATTCAAATTACAGGAAAAGAGATTCCACCTGAACCTCAGGAAGAACTTCCTGATGGTCAGAGATGTTCAGCAGTGGAATATGCTGCCTTGGAGTGTGGTTGAGTCTCCTTCTTTGGAGGTTTATAAGCAGAGGCTGGATGGCCATCTGTTGGGAGTGCTTTGATGTGGGTTCCTGCATGGCAGGGGTTTGGGCTGGATGGCCCCTGTGGTCTCTTCCATCTCTATGATTCTATGAGAGCATGTGCAGCATTCCAGATGATGCTGAATGTATAGTTCCCATCAGCCCTGAGTTAGGAATGATGGGAATTATAATAAAATATCACTCAAAGGGTGATAGGTTTCCCTATCCCTTCCCTAAATTATACCAGCTCCAGCAACTCATATTAATAATATGGCATTAATATGCTGATCATCCTTCCAAGCTAGCTTTTGGATATCACTCAAATGACACATATGTGATTAGTGAAATGTGCCTCATTCTCTTTTTACAAGAAAGAAATTATTGCTTGGCTTTGTTTGGTGTAGAATTGTGAAGTGAAGTGCTAATCTTAAAATGAAGATCTGCCGAGAGAAGCGGTTGGGCATCTCCTAAGAGACTTTGCACATCCTTCTCGGCATTTGCCTGGTGTCCTTATTAGAGTGCTGTTGAGTTCAAAGGCAAATCAATAAAGTTTATGGGCCAAAATTACAACTTACATAAGCGATGTAGACCTAAGTGAAGTCAGCGGAATCACCTTTGCTTACACCAGAGAGATGGATTTGGCTCGGTATGGTGCGTTAAGAAAGGGGAAAGAGACAGAGAGTGAGCGAGAGCTAAGAAAGGTTTGACTCATTTGTGTTCCATATGTGCTTTGTCTTAAAATGTCTACTTTAGGGGGTTTAATTGTTGAGATGTTCTGTAAAGAAGTATGACCTTATAGGGCATTTTCAGGAAAAGAACAGTCTATATATTACAAGGCAGCAAATGATTCATAACTATGAAGCGGCCAGGCCTGTGGGTCCATGCTTCCCATGTGATTTTTTTTTTTTATGCATTGCAAACTCTTACATTAAATTGTGATAAATGGAGAGCGGAGGCTATTCATACAAATCAATGACTTTAGTGTATGTGTCATTAGCCTGAGAGATGCAGGCAGCGGTCACTACTATAAATCAAGCGATGATCTGCTGTCTGCGATTCGATGCAAGCAAGCAGACACATTAGGAAGGTTAAAGAATAAAATTAATCTGCACATTTTCCTCTCCCCTTTCTGGCCCTCCTCCCTACCCCCATGCACAGCCACCCAGTCACCTGGTCAGATGGAAAGAATTAAAATCACATGATCCAAAGGCAACCCGCACAGATGAGTAAATTGGTTTGGGTTAGGGCTTTTCTCCCCTCCTCTTCTTGGCTGAAAACTTAATTATGTATTAATGGGATTAATTTATTCATCACCGCGAGGAAGTAAAAATATGGAGAATAGGTGAAATACACCGACGATGGTGATCTTTTTAATTGCCTTTAACCAAGGTAGTGACACAGGCCCACATCCAGAAGATCAAGCAGTTGGCAGAAGAGGAATTTTAAACAGAAGGAAAGGAAAGGAAAGCGCTCTATTACTCTTTTAAGTGTGGCATATTTCTTCTTTCTCATTTTATAAATCCAGTGTTTATTAACCCATGGCCATCCCCTTTAGCCTGCCACCTTGGAGCAGGTTATGAAAATGAGTCAGCTCAAATGTATTACTGAGGAGAGAATAATACATTTTCCCCCCTTTAGGCAATGGTGACCCAGAGTTTTAATGGTAATGCTCTAGATAAGACCAGGAAGGCCACAATGCCACCATGAACACACCTGATCCTGACTGATTTTGAAACCTAAGTGAGGATAGGCCTGGTTAGTGCCTCAGTGGGAGACTATCAGGAAATTCCTGGGATCTCTAGGTTCATACCTTCTAACATTTCATAGATGAAAACTGGGACACATGTGCCAAGCAACATCGGACGACGATGAGGATGACAGAAGTTATTAATGAGGGAGAACACAGAAGGCTACAGCAGTTTGCTTTTGCCTAAGCCTACTGGGAAGGGCAAGATTCTGCCCCTTCCTTTCCCCCAGCTGAGTAAACTACTTTGGTACCATAAACTCAGTTTGCAGCAATTGAAGTAAACTGAGGACAAAGGGGAAAGGTGGGAGGAGGAGAGAGGAACTAGGATGTTTTAAAATCAGCTGAAAAAGTGGGAAGACAGAGGATTAATTGAGACTATCCCATCCAGATTGGGACAGTTGAAGGATATGCAAGTAGGACTGAGAAGGAATTCTACCTAAAGTCCTAGAGCGCTGTCAGAACTGACCAAACTGCACTGGACTGATCAGTGGTCTGGCTCAGTGTAAGACAGCATAGTACAGTTTTTAAAACAGAAAATGCATGCACTTGCTACAGATAATTCAGAAGCAAGACCTGTGGCCTTTTACTCATGGACATCAGCCAATAGTTGCCCTTGACTGATTTATGAAGAAATAAGGACACACGGTTGAAAGCAGCTTTACCTGTTCAGGAGGCCCACAAATGACTGCAACATCCACTATCCCCAGTTAGTCCTCAAACCTCAATTGGCCTGAGGGCCAATTTGACTTCCCAACAGCAGTTACTCACTCCTGAGCTAAAGTTTCTCTGTCTCAGCACAGGCTATTTCTTCTTCCATAGGTGTGGTGGGTTCACTGTTGTACAGCTGTGGCAATGATGTTGTGCAAGGAGGTACTGGAGCCTCCTTCTGCAACATGTATAAAAGTGTGTATGTCAGTTTAACTGAGAGTTGAGTTGGTGTATGTCATCTATCAGGATCCTGACCTATGTGTTCAACATCCCCTTTGGTCAATTTGATTGAGCATTGAGTAAAAATATTAATAATGCCAAAAGCCCCATATTGCACTGGCAAAAATCATTTGTTGAGAAAAATTCAGGTCTGATTTTGGATGAATAGTCCCCCACTTTTTAAAATTTCACATCATTTCCATTTGAGCAAAATGCCAGGGAAAACTATATTGCCATTTGCTGAATGTTAATCATTTTACGCTCCAGGTTTAAAAGGTGATCCAAAAGTAAAGCATGTAATTTTTTTTTTAAAAAAAACCTCCCCCAGTGTTGTGCTTTTGATTTAAAAAAAAACAACAACAGGTGGATGTTGAGGATGTGGAGTCTGCTTCTTCTGTGAGCATATTTGGTCTTGCAACATGAACCTGTTGGAATGGACATACTATTCTATTGCTTTCCATTTTTTAAAAAAATGATAAGGTCACATTTTTTGTTATGTCTATGATTTAAATCCTGATTGCTTTATACTTTCTTTACAAGCTGTTGTGTGGTGAGAGTAGAAACAGAGGCAGTACTCTGTTGACCTGAGAGCTTCTAGCTGCTACTGGTGGCAAACTACTCTGGACTGAAGCCACAACATGGGGATAGATTGTTCCTCCCACAGGGAAGAGGAAGTACTCCTTCAAACAGTGCACAGTTAAACTGTAGAACTCACAGCCACAAGTTTGCCATGATTACTTCCAACGTGGGCAGTTTTAAAGGGAGATTAAATCCATGGAGGTTATAGACACCAGAGACCACTAATCCATATGGTCATATGCTATCACCTCCAGTACCACAGCTCTCTGTATGTCAATTGCTGGAGAAAGCGAGACAAAAGATGCAATTGCTGAACTATCATGCTTCTGGGCTTCCTATGAGCTACCAGTTGATTACTGGGAAAACAAAATTAGGCTCAATGATCCCTTGGTGTGATCCAGCAGGGGCCTTTCTTGTATGGAATTTACCTGTCATTTCCCAGGCTGATGCTGAGGATTTCATTGATTACAGTGAAATCTCTAAAGTACACACTTTAAATGAAACAAAAGTTGGATTGGCAGCATGTGCAGCCCTTAAATTTTCTTTCAGATTACATACCATTCAAAACAGTCTCAAAAGAGTATCAGAAAAAATGTTGAGGTTTGCTGATTGCTCCCAAACTTATGGAAAAGTTTTTATGCTATTAATATAAATGTAAATATCAAGCCTGGTTACCAACTGGTTCATAAGTGTGCATTATAGAATAACAAATAAATAAAAAAAACACATTGGAAGCGTTTGTTCAGCATGTACCCAAAGTATTTGATGTTTCAGGGCCCAAATCTCCCTACAGTCTTGGTCTCATTAGATAGCACATCCATTCTGGTGATCTGGATCTATGCAGCATTAAAAAAAAAACAAGCAAACATACAGAGACACATATCTTAAATTGTGAGTGGTCAGCTTAAATAATAATAATGGTGGGTATTCTGCATTGCAATTACACATCTGTAACCGAGAGTAGGAGATTTGTAACTGCTCCATATTCAGTAAGACTGCATCATCTCACTGTCCCCAACCCACTTTAATATGCAGCAGCTGCAACAAGAGAACATCTGTTCAGCTGCTGATCAAGGTGCAAGGAAGATGATGTTTCCAACTACCTGCTGTTAGCAAGTGAGGCTGCAACAATCAGAAGAGGATCTCTGTCCCAATTTTTTTGTCACAGTCTCACTTGCTGTACCTCCTTTGCCTGATGTGGCAACAGAGTCTTAAGGCATGTGGGGGAGAGTTGGGCCAGGAGATGTTACTCAGTTACACCTATGCAACTAAGTAGCAGGTGTAAAATATCAGTTAATAATAATAATAATAATGATGATGATGTCAATATGTAGTGGCAAAAGCAACCTAGTGATCTGGCTCAGTTTAGCAGTGGTATCTTCACTTCAAATGAACACTAGAAATGTTGGGGCTTCCTGACACATAGGAAAGGCCTTTGCAGCACCTTACCTCAGTCCAGTTAATTCAGTGGGCTTGCTCTAGTTGAGACTAGCAACTGGACATTCTCCAAGTAGAACCTGCAATAAATGTTGCAGTACAGAGAGCCTCTGTACAGAATTGCAATCAGCCAGATGTGCCCCTCTTTTTTTAAAAAAAATTTCCATTATATTCCATCTCTTGGTTTTCTATTTCCTCCCAACTGTTAGTATTTCCTGCCTGCTGAGCATGCTCAGCCATCTCTGAGATGTGTGGGATTTCTCTCTGAAGACTTTTATTTTTTGGTACATACACAAACTTGGGGTTCTCTGTAGCCTGCTGATATGCCTCGGTGGTGCATGGTTGGCTTTTTTTGAGTTCCATAAGAATCCATTCAGAAGATGCTTAGGAGACAGGACAATTAAATTGTGCATCTTGGGAGAGTGAGGGAAAGTGTGTAGCATGCTGTCTCTTTTCTCAAGCTGAGCCAAATTAATTTCACCCCTACCTTAAAAGTCTGGCAAACAGTTGTAAGATGAGCTGCCTTCAGCAACAGTTTCTCCTTGACGTTGATAGATCCACTCTTGGGATTGTGGATGGTTTATATCAACCAAGGTTGCCAGATCAAGCCCTTCCAGTCAACAGCAGAGCCCTGAAATTATAAAGGCTCATCACTTTAGGAGCCCTGGAAGTTGTCTATGTGCCTACTTTATTTTTCTCTCCAGCCCCATGATGGATGGGTTTGACTCGGCTAAACTAAGGTATTATTATTACTAGATTGCATCCAGCCCCGTTGTCTTCAGAAGGGTAATGGGAAAACTCAAGGCCTGGCTGTATCTCCCAATTACGACACAAAAGACTCAAATATAGGGTCATGGATAAAAGCAAATAAATGTTTTACAATCCCTCTTTTAAACACACTTAAACTATTTAACCAAAGGCTTGGGTGGGGTGGCAGTGGGGGAAGGAGGGAGTCCGCATGCTTGAAGCTTCTTCAGCTACCTGCCTCATTCTCTTGTTCATCTGTCTTCCCCCTCCCCGCCTTTGCTTTCATCCTTTTAGTCTTGAGGAATCCTAATTAGAAGCTTGAACAGGGTTCTCTCTCTCTCTCTCTCTTTCCTTCTCTCCTTCCTTCCCTCTCTCTCTTTTTCTCTGCCCTTAAATCAGTAATTGGCTTCAGTGCAGAGAATGTAGGAAATTAACACATCAAAACATGACAGCTGTTAATTTTTTCTCCGTATTTGTCATATGAATCACCGCTGATTTGCCGGAGTGCATAACAAATTAGTGGGCTGTAATCAGTGGGCGCTCTCCTGCCTCCAGTAGCACCTACCTTAGTGCGTGTGTGTGCGTGTGTGTGTGTGTGTGTAATATGTGTGTACAGGGGGGAGTCATAACTTCCACCCATAGTCCCCCCTCTCTTACCTCTCCCTCCACCCCCAAAGTCCATTACTTCACTGTTTCATCAGAGTTGACTGTTCCTGGGTGTGTCAGTGTCAATAAATCAGAATAAGCAACCGCTAAAAGCTCCAGAGCTCTTTAAACTTTGATGAAGGCTTTTAGTTACATTTTTAAACTTACACTTGGAACTGATTTTTTTTTTCAAAAAAAAATGTCACTCCCTGGCAGGATCTACTGTCAGGGTTTCCTGTTTGGTTTCAAGAGAGGTATTCTGGTAATGTTTGTGAATTGAAAATTATTTAGGCAGAGTAGAAAGATGTTAAGGAAAAATCAAGGGTATCCCCCTGAAGATCTCTAGGATAATATATAGCTGTTAGATCTCAAACAAAACAAGTGGAAGAAAATATTTTTTATTTCTTATACAAAATCTCTCTTCCTGATCATCTTTTGATACTGTTATTCACATTCAGTGATGAGTGAAGATTTCATTCCATAAAAAAAAACAAAAACAAATGAGAACTTCCCAAAATTTACAAAGTTCATCATACTTTTGAAGGAAAGAACTTGAGGGGGTGGTATTTTAAAAAGTCACTGATAAGACCACTCAGGTGGGGGGCTTTGAATTTTTACCTCTTAAAAGTTTGGCTAATTAATGAATTCATGCTGAATTACACTTACCATTTCTTCTCCCCTCTCCCCAACAGAAGGTAGGTACAATATGGGCCTATCTATTCTGAAAAGAGTTGTAGCTAATTATATCATTTGCTCGATAAGATGAGTAAGAAGTTCTTTTTTGTTTTGTTTTAAGCATTTTGGAAATGTTTTCAGAAACAAGATGGAAACATTTTTTAAAAATCAGATATGGGGAAAGAGCAAAAACACCTGTCACCATACCTGAAGAAGATTAGGACTCACTTGCACATGCAAGTGCAACACCTGGTCTGTCTTCGCATGAAGATACTCCCTGAGTGGAGGCTGGATATTTGGATGAACTCTTTAAACATCACAGCCTCTCAGGCAATGCAAAATGGGTTGTCCTCTGGTGTGAAATCTTTCCCAATGTGATGTGTTGGTCTGCAGGCATAAGGTTTGCTGGTGGGGAAATGTAGCTGTCTTGCCCAATGCATCTGGACAGTTCTAAGTTGAAGAAGGATGAGCAGATTAAATGATCAGTTAAAACTCATGTAATTCATCTAGTGAGATTTGTTCAATATGACAAAAGTCTATCCTTGAAAGTTATGAAGGGCATAAGGCAACAAGGATGGAAATCCATCCCTCCTTCCTTCCTTCCTTCCTTCCTTCCTTCCTTCCTTCCTTCCTTCCTTCCTTCCTTCCGTCCTTCTTCTTTCTTTCATTCCTTCTTTCTTCCTTCCTTTCTTTTCCCACCCTTTATCATGGGATTTCAGGGTGGTATACAGTATGAACAATTTCAAGCCATAACTATTTGAAACAAGATAAAAATATAGGAAGCAAAAAAGTGTTAAAACAACTTTGACACCATGTAGACTTTATGCTTTGGAGTAAATTAGTCCCTGAAGGCTTTAATAGTAAGTCATGTTTTGACTTGGTTCTGGAAAGTTGGCTCCAGTTGGATCTCCAAGAGGACAGCATCCACAACCAGGGGAACCACAACAAGAAGTCCCTCTCTTATTCTCTCTCATGGGTGACAGCCAGATAACCTTGACTACAGCAGGACTCCAGTACTGACTTCAGCTCTTTGGCTGGAGGAGGAAGTCTTGGCAAAAGATACTTTTCCCACATCAGCAAATTCACCTGTGTTGAGGTGCAGAAGCAGTGCTGTGATTTGCATCAGGTACCTTGAGCTGCCTACCTTTTTTCACCTGTCTTGCTCAGGAGAAACTGATAAAACTGAAAATGATTTCGAAGAGAGCCAGCCCTATCAAGTGGCATAATGAGTCTATCACCTCAAGTGGCAGATGCTGGGTGGTTAGGTGGTAGCAAACCCACGGCTCTTCCCCTCTACTCAAGAACAAGATGGTATGTGTTTAAGGCAGCCAGTTCTACACCCCCTTAGTGTGCAACTGTGTGCCTCTGCTGTGGTAGAGGATGTTCCCATCAACAGTGTCAACGAAACACTCAACTGATACACCAGGTAACTTCTCCCCCTTTTTTAAAATTATAAATCACATACTTAATGTACATTGATATATACCATAATACAATATTATTATTTATTTCAGGCTTTAGACTAAACTTTAAAAGAATTATTGAAATAGTGCTGAACCCACTTCAGGGATACCATTCATTATCTTGGATAGTTCACACTAAATCTTAGAGTGGATTCTTCAAACTATTGATTGCCACTGATTTGGGGTATGCATTTATCTTTTCCCTTTTAGACCACACTATTTTTTAAAATTGATCTATAAGGAATATTTATTTGTGGCTTTGAAAGAGCCTTAAAATGAAATCAAGCCACTATGTGTTTTTGTTGGGAGTAGACTGAGCCAGGAGTTTTGCAGCTGAGGAGGAGCAGCCGAATTTGAAATAACCAGCCAAATGTTGGGTTGTAGTTCTTGAGTTTTAATTGCACCATCTCAATTCCTTTAAGTGACATATTAGCAACAGCAAAAGAAGACTTATAAGAGACAAAAGTGTTAGTGATACCTGTCAGAATAAAAATAGGTTGATTCACCCTTCAATTAAAAGAATGTCAACTGCTTCTATCAATCTGTCTCAGGTTTCAAAAAAAGGTACATGAAACATTTCTGGGAAAAGCAAAGCATTCAAAGCAATTTTAATGGTATGTTCTTTGGAGTTGTTTTTGAATTGAAAATGGAGAAAGTTTTTGAAGTTCTAGGTAGACAGATAGCCTTGGCTTGAAGTGGGCCAGGCTCCTGGGCTGCCATCCAATCAAGGCTGTCCAAAGCCACCTCCAGCTCCAGATCCTTACCATGGAAGATGAAACAAGGGAGAATGTTGAGTGCTCCAGTGGCCCTCGCATGCCAAGAGGGAAGGTGTTTGCTACCAGTTCCTTAGTCCATCTCCTGCTTTCATGGCAGAGAGATGTGCATGTGCATACCCGTGTGTTGATAGCTTTGGAAGATTGTCTGCGGTGGCTGCTCATCTAAAAAAAGGTGGAAGAATGAGCAACCTTGGGATAGCATAGGCAGCAAGAGGGCAGGGGGATATTTCTACCTTTTACCTGTGGGCCACCATCCCCCAGGCTTTGCTGTTACAAAGCTTGTATCTTCTTACTGACCATTGGCCATGGCAGTTGGTCCTGATGGACTTGGAGTCCAATAATATCTGGAGGTCTACAGGTTGTTCTATGGAAACTGAGGAAGCCCAAGCCTTGAGTCACAAAAGCAAGGCACAACAGGTAGCCCTAGAGGCAGGCCACAGCTTGTAGTACTAAAGTGGCAGTTTATTGAGGATGGGCAACAGAGGCAGGTAGGCCAGGTGCCTGGGGCTAATGCAAAAATAGAAAAGCCTTAGACAGGCATGAGAGAGGCTGGGAGTATGCAAGCTGGATTCAGACTGATAGCCTGATTGATGATTGATAACTGCCTTTTAGCTTCATTCTGCCTTTTAGCTTCTATCTTCCTATCTTTCATCTTCTATCAGAAACAGAGGGTGTCGCTCAATAGCAGAAGCTCCCAGGTTCAGCTTGTGGGATCTCCAGGCAGCGCCTCCTAGAAAAATTGCTGCCTTATTGAACCCAGTGTTGGCAGTGCTGACTTACATGGATGACTTAGGGCAGCTTCCTTTATATTAATGCAATGTAAAAGCCCTAGTATAGGATTGAAAAGAATATTCATAATTATTCATTCCCAAGTCAAAGAATGGACTTCCTGACAGTCAGAAACTCCCACTTGGAAGGAGAAGAGACCAATGAAAATTTTGTGCAATTTTTGCCTGGAATTGGAGATTCCCAAAGAAAGAGAGCTTGCAAAGAAAGGCACATAATTGTGTGTATTAAAAAACCTGTTTTATTTGTAGAAAATCAGTTTACTGAACACAAAAATACTGTTTTTGCACAGAAAATATTGTAAAAAAAAGATGCACATTTTTCTCCACGGAGGAATTCTACTGCAACACTTAGGGATACTTGAATACTGGAATAATACTGTGGCGGAATATCCTGTTTCTCCTGGAGCAGGAAGATAACTGCTGTAATTTTTCATCCTTGCATTTTGTGTATGCATGGGTATGTACATTGCTTAGCTTCACAAAGGGAAAACTCAACAGGTGTGTGCCGAAACAGGAGTATTATTCAGATTACTTTCCATACAAATTGCAAAAATCACAACCATTGCCCCCAAACACTTGATAATTTCAGCCTGGTATTGGAAACGAGGACCTCAATCCAATACCCTCTCAGCATAGCATAAGTATCTATGTTCATAGACACATTACACTGAGCTATATACATCCGCCAGTTACCATAAAGCCTTCAAGCTGCCCTATATGGCCATTCCATGTTTGTGGCGAGCAGGCAGGATTGGAGAAGCCTCTGGTTACCTACCCATAGCCAGACACACTATAATTATAGCAGTGCTGAGACCCTTGGAAGACCCCTGCAGATCTCAGATTTCTTCATTTGGCATCTGACTACGGAGAGCCAGTGTGGTGTAGTAGTTTGAGCATTGGACAACGATCCTGGAGATCAGGGTTTGATTCTCCATTTGACCATGGAAACCATCACACACTTTCAGTCCCCAGAAAATCCTTAGAGTCACCGTAAGTCCGAAACAACTTGAAGGTACCCAACAACAATGGAGAGGTAGCCAGACCCTTCTCTACTCTTCCCTGTTAACCATGAAAAATAAAATGGCCATGCAGATCAGCTTGCGAGCTTTACAGTAAGTCAAGGGGGGTGACTTTGGGCACTGTGGAGGGAGAAAGAGAGTACCAACCTGTAGGGTGCCTGCCAAAAGGACATCTGCATATATAAGATATATGTATACATGCAGATGTCATTGAGTGTATTCCAGTCAAGCTCTCTCAAGAGTACTGGAAAATACCTGAGGTGCCAAGATGCTGAGGCTACAAAGATGGCCAGTTTTACCATTAGAATCTGTCAAGATTTCTTTGTACCCATAAGTAAACCACAGTGGAGGAGAGGCTGCTTCTACTCTTCTCTAAGTTCCAATCCTTGGCTCCCTTTTGCCTTATCTTTATCATTCTCTCTCTAACTATAATTTCATTTCTCCAAATCATCTTTGCACTTCTCTTTTTAAAAAATGCATAACACCTATTCTGGAGCAATTTTTTTACAAAAGTCATTGAGCGGAAGGCTTGTAGAGAACAAAGGCCTTCAGATGATTCAGATTATATTCAGAAGAACAGGAAGGAGAACAAGGAAGTCTTGACGAATATGGATGTGTCACATGTAAAAATCCATGGATGTCTAAAAGCCAAATATTATTCATTCCACTCATTTGGACCACAGTAACAAAATGGAAAAAGAAAGAAAGGAGAAAAAGAAGAAGAAGAAGGGTGAGGGATAAGAAGAACTTAGCATGCAAATTATCAGATGCTCTAGCAGAGTAAGGAGAATAAAGAGTATTCTGGAATAAAGTACTGAATTATTTAGTAAATAACAAACTCAACTTTATTGTGCTTACCTGAAATGAAATAAAGACAAGACTAACACAAGTCTAGTGTGGCTACCTACATAAACCCTCACCCTAAAAGAAGGCAAAGAAGGTCATTTATTTGAATAAAATTTCAATAGGCTAGTATCTATATATAAATACCCATTGAGTACCTCTGGCACTCAATTTAAATAGAAACGCAATGTGTCCCACTCCAGTTGATAAGTCTGTGACTAGATGATCTGTTTATAGCACCTGTGGGGTCTGTAGGTGCTGTTGACTATTGATGGGTCCTCTTCATAGTCCAAGCATCCCTTCCTCTGAGTTCTTTATTATAAAGACAGAATTGGCTGAGGCAGCCCTTCGGATAGAGGACTGTGTTCTGTAAGACACAGCCACCCTAACCAGGGGTGCCATCGTATTCAATGCATACAAATAGGATCCCTTTCATACAATAGGACACACATCCACTCTTCAATTAAAAAAAGAAAGAAAGAAACCACTCACATTTCAAAATCTGCCTGATTTTTCTAAAAGCAAAGATCTTAATGCAGATGATGATGATGATGATGATTTATACCCTGCCTTTTTCTCAAAATTGAAACTGAAGGCAGCTAAAGCAGGACTCAAAGGGGCTAAAATCCTTGAAAAAAAATGAAAGAAGTTGGATTTTTTTTAAAAAAAAAGGCACTAAAAATAGGTATATATTTTTGTACAGGCAACCCTCCCATGACCCTCATACAGATCAAGCTTGAAAGATCAAGCTTGCCTGTGGAAAAACAAGAACCTTAGATCATGCTGGACATGCTAGTCCTTCTGTCACAAGAATGGTGACGGAGAGGACAGAGTTAGCATGTTTGATGGAGCTTGATGGAGAGAGCCTAGTTAATGCTGGTTATATATATTTCACAAATAATTCCCTCCTTTCTCGCTCTCATTCTCTCTCACACACACATATACACACATATAAGCCTAAAATATAGCATAAAAAATTTACCTAAATCATAGACTTCTTAGCTATTACTTGAGCCACAAGCATTTTCTTTCCTTTGTTTTTGTTTCCAGGAACACAAGTTTAATCTAGCTTAATACTGTACAGAATAAAAATGTTAATAGTAGCATTTTCCAGCAATTGTGTGCTTGTCCCCATTGGACCTCTAAATAAAGTCTGTGTAAAAGCTGTAAAGGTAGTAACCCTGCAGCTACAACTATAATTATCAGGATTTAATAGTGTTTATGAATGACTTGCTATGATTCAAGGGATAATAATAGGTCTTATTAAACATTTATCCCAGCATATTTTTTTATATAAAAGTTTGGCCTTTGAAATGTCACAAGAGTGTTCCCTTTTATGTAAACTTAAAACAAGAAAAGAAAAGAAAACTTTAAGATCTTTTTTTTTCCTAGAGAGGTTATAATGTTGTCACTAAATACAATTTTAATTCATGGATTTAAAAATCTGAAAGCCTAGAAGGGACTAGATAGGTAGTACCCATAAATGACTGATTCTTTTACCATCAGAACTACATAACGAGGGGGGGGGAATGACTTTGGAATCACTTTACCCTTCCTCAGAGGCATACCTTGCATAAACAGCACTTGGGAGAAGCATGGAAGTTGAGTCCCTACCTCCAGGGCTGCTTCCTCCTCCTCATCCACTTCCGGCACTGCTTTTTCTGCACCCTCCTCACATTGGCCCCCAGAGCATGTATCCTCATTGCCCCACCCTAGATACGCCTCTGTCCTTATTTCCTTACTTCCTCCCTTCCTCTTGCTCTCCCTTTCATCTAGCATTTATACCCTGCCCTGCGTTATGAAGGCTCTCAGAACAGTTTACATTTCAATTTTTTAAAAAATCAATAAGATATAAGAAAATATACACATTTCATATAACACAAAAGGAAAGCAGAAGAGGAGGGAAAAGGAAAACAAGTAACCTCAAGCACATGAATCATACGGAATTCCTCAGCCTGGTGGAGTGGTTGGCATTTGGGAAGACGAAAAGTCCTATGAAGCTGATCATTGGGAAGTCTGCTGGTTGCCTCCCTTTCTTTCTCTAGCTTTTCTCATTTAAACAGATCCAGTCCAGCATGCAAACTGCACAGTTGCACCTGGAAATCTCAGGCCATTTCCACACTACACTGTGCTATTATTCCACTTTGAACATCCTATGGAATCTTGGAATCTGCAGTTTATGGAGGGGCGTTTAGAATTATCAGCCAGTAAACTTTGACCTCAGTAAACTACAAACCCCAGAATTTCAAAGGATGTTCAAAGTCAAATAATAGCACTATAACAGTGTAGTGCAGAAATGACCTTACACAACAGCTATGCTCCAACAGCATCTTGGAGCTTGCCTCACCCTGAGAAGCAACAGTAGCACTGCTTGTCCCCATCTGTGTTTTTGGAGAACAGAACCCCTCTACAATCATTCTCCTAGAACACATTTTGCAATTCTCCACTGTGCAAAGCAGCTTCATAATTTTAGTATTATCAATACTTATTCCAACTAGAGAGGCATGAATCAGTCTTTTTCATCTCTTTATCCGTTTCAGATGCATTCAGTCATAACTTTCTTTTGTCCCATTTCTGCAGTTGGTTAGCAATTGCTTAAGGAAAACTGAAAAGACAGAAATGTATCTTTTCATATAGGCTTCACTGTGACATAACATTTTGTGCATATATTATATTAGACAATTTTGGAGCCCAGCACAGTACCAGTCCTAAACTGCTGTTACCCTGATTTCTGTGGTCCCTTGGGGGACACCTCAATGTGCTCCACGTGATGGGGAATGGAAGCTAGCCAGAGTACAAGCAATAGCAATGCAAGAGGCAGGGTAATCTAGCAGGGTCTTTTTACCCAGTTTTTACAGGGTCAGGCCAAGCCAAAAACCAAACAAAAATGTCCAATAAATGATTTTATTGAAGGAAAGTCTCACACAGCAACGCAACCACTCACACATTCACTCAAGACCTATTAAGAAGCAAAAGAAACTGCATAGGGGAATATTGAAGGGGTGTAGCTGGGGTGATACTGCACCTTTGTCGTGAAGTCCTTGGTCCGGGAAAAACAGCAGAGAAGTGGGGCTCAGCACGGAGAGGGCTGAGGGGATCACTCAACGGATGGAGCAATGGTCTGCTAGGATGACCGGGGGATGATCCAAAGAACTGCTCAAAAACTGGGACTATTTGTAGGGGAAAAAGTACCTAGTGGACTAATCCTTTCCCGGGGAGAACAATGGGTGTTGGAGCAATAATGAAGCTCCACCATGGCAATTTCCTTTGTGTGATGGGATTGCAAGGTGTTGTCAAAGTCTCAGGATCTTCAGCTGTGTTAGTTTGTAGTGTGACTTCATGTAAATAGTCCTTACCTGATTGAATATTTGCTCAACTTGGGGCAGACACATTAATCCCCTCAAATCAGCATCTCAGGGCTGAGGACTCTTTGTGGGTTTACACATCTTGAGGTCTTCTGGGGCTACTTGACTGGGGATTTTACTGGCCTGACCTGGTTTTCGATCTTTGACCATTGCTGCCTAAGTGCCCATCCGAGTGACCTCTCAGGCACATTGAATCATATTTTAAAGTCAAAATTGTAGACCCTGGGATAGGGTTTTTCCAGTGGAGTAACAACTGCCAGAGACTTCAAAATGTTAACAAGCACTTCTCACCGTATAGGTTTGCCTGAAGAATGGGGACTGCTGGAGGGTCCCTCCTGCATGATTCATCAGTAGAAGCAATGTGGTGTGTGGGGACGTGGGAGAGGGATTTTTCTATTGTAGAAACCATTTGTGCAACGCCCTCACTTAGGAGGCCTGACTGGCTTCATTCCAACACCGACTTCCAAAAATGACTTTTTATCAAAGCCTTTGTATCATGTTGGTACAAAATTTGTACAGCTACAGAGTTTTAAACTTTTAAAAGAAGTTTAAATTGTCCGATGCTTTCGTATGCTTTGATACAGTTTGAATGGTTCCTGTTAGTTGGATCACATATCATCTAAGCATAGGATAAATATCTGCCAGTGGAGTTGAGTTTTAGTAGCACTATGTAGTCTCTGTATTGAACACCTCCATCACACAATGTGTGAGAAACAGTGAATGTGCATAGCTTTCATCTCATTGCACAATGTGTGGCGCACAATGCAATGAACACTATGCAATGAGCATTGACATACTACTTGAGCTACATTGTTGGGCATCCCACAGTTGCCCTGCATACAGAATTCCACTCTTACCACCATCACCTGAATGCACCCATTCCACATTTTTGAAAAAAAACAACACTCCATATATATATATAATGTAACTTAACAGCTGCATATGTTACTAGCAGGATCTTGGCCATGGTTTTATAACTTTAAGCTGTTCTAAATTGTTTTGAAGAGAATTTGGCTGTATGCTGCCCTGTAATCTTGTGATACAAGATATAATTGCTTAAATACTTAAGTAAACAATATTGTGAAAGTCATAGAAGAATGTGGTCCAAAAGGGCTCACTGATCAAATTTGCTTATTACTCCAGGAACTTCATCTTAGGTCCTTCTGTTTAAAAGTGCAGATAAAATGCTGTTTGCTTTTTTTTAAAAAAAATAAAATCTTGGCCCATATTCTACATCGTGCATAACTAAGCAACATCTCTTCTCTCCTGCAAACCTACTCTACCAGACAGCAGCCACTCTGAGAGAGATGGGGGTCTGTTCTGCTGGCAATCTGGGTGCCAGTGAATGAGACTGTGACAAGGAATTGTGACAGGGCTCTGCTTCTGAATGCCACAGCCTCCATCTCTGCCAGGGGGTGGAAACGTCATCCTCCTTGTGTCCCATATGCCGGCAGAACAGACCTCCTTTGCGCTATATGGCTGCTAGCTGGTAAAGTATGCTGCATCTATGCACGGTTAATGAATATGGAGCAGTAACAGATCCATAACTCTAGGGCCATTTCCTCACTAGACTGTTACTGTGCTATTATTCCACTTTCAACATCCTATGGAATCTTGGGATCTTTGGCCCCTCCCTAAACTGCAAACCCCAGGATTCCATAGGATGTTGAAAGTGGAATAATAGCATTATAACAGTCTAGTGCGGAAATGGTCTAGGTTACAAGTCTGCAACTGCAATACAAAATGCTAGCCCTTGTCTTCCAATCCTTATTTCAACCAATTATAATATTCCTTATGACGGTCATTTCCTCTTCTTGTCTTGAGTTATGCTAAATGGGAAAGTTTCTTTGAAGTTAGAAGATTCTTTTCTTGTCTCACCACATTTTCTCCACCTGGAACCAACAGCACCAGTTTCTCACTGGAGCTGATGGAATGGCTGAACTTCTGTTCTCTCCTGCTGCTGCAGCCTGCTAGAATGGCTGCTTCAAAATGAGAGTTGAAGCAGAGCCATTTCATTGTCAGAGCTGATAGAATGGGCTCATCTTCCTTCTCTCTCTCTACTGCAGACTGATTGAATGGCTGCTACAAGATGACAATTAAAGAAGGCAAAGGGAGCTGGTCTCTCAATACGACTGGACGCACACACCCATTGAGGTTTATCTTCTTGACTTGTGATGGTGGAAATGCTATTTTCTGTCAATGTTTTTTCCCAAAAAAGAATCTCCACTTTTTGCAGGATTTCACTGAGGCCAGTTTCATGCCTTAGGCAGTATCAGCATGAAGAATGCTGGTCTTCAGATCAAGCAAAAAAATTAGAGCTCCCTTCCAGGCACAGGTACATGATAAAAGCCAACCAACTCCGATTATTTCAAAGATGAATTCTCAACTGCAATATTCTCATGGCATCTTCAATATTTCTCTATGATAAGAGATAGATCAGATAGGAGCTTCATTCCTCAAGCTGGAGAGAGGTGTGTCGATTTCTTCTTTCCTAGTTAACCGAAAACATGAGATACAGAGAATTTGCAAAAGAAGTTTCAGTATTTCGACAAAGTTAGAGGAGTGAACCTGCTTTTTGTTTATGCAAAATAACTTACAGGCCATCTTCAGATATCATGAGATGAGGGACTGCGCTTATGTGTGCTGGCAAATCTCTATCACTTGCAGCAGGAGTGGTTAAACCAACTATGGACCTTCGATCAGTGGTTTGTTTGCTGTGATGGCAATAAAAAGCTAGTGCTCTTGTAAGACAAGCCAGCGAAATAACCCAAGGGATAAATGGAAAGGTGGGGGAATAATTCTCTGGCTGGCCAGGAGGAAAACCAGCTCGAAAAACAGCTCCTTGCTAGGTTCACATATTGTAATAAACAAATGACAGAGTTCAAACAGGTTAGCATGGCATGTGACCTAAACCATACTGTCTATTTCAGATTTTCAGCTACGTTGGGATTGGATGATGGATAGGACAATAATTGGTTACGTACGATAGCTTTTTCCCACCCTCTGTTCCGAGCAAAGTTTCCTTACAGCCTAGAGACTGAAAGTGGGCCAATAGGGTCTCAGTTAATGGCTTTGGGTGACCCAGGGCTATTCCGAGCCACTGGAATTTGTGAAAATCTGCACCAAACTTAATTCAGTTAGTTTTGCTATAACATCTGTTTTTACAAAGTGAATTGACATTAATACAATTAATTAATAGAGGAACACTAGTCATAGAATGCAAACTTTTAATTGGCTATAGTGTATTTCCAGTCTTGAGCATTCAGAATGGGACATCTCAGCTATTTAGTAGCAACCTAACCGCCCCTCATCGTAGTTGTTCAGTTCCAAGAAGTAGGAGTCCCACCATCTCCCTGCCTAGCTGCACCAACACTAGCTGGCCTTTCCACACGTAAGTGCTCATTACCTCTCCATCTGCCCTGCCCTTTCTATTCCACCCTGTCATCTCCTCTCAAAATTCTGCTTTTCTTCTCCCTCTCCAGCCCTCCAGATACCAACCACTAGTACCACATACAATTTCTTGATACCATTTACCCTCCTTCTCCACTACCACTGCCCAGACACACAACACATGGCTAGGGACATGCTCTCAGGAGCAGCTGCGGTGAAGTTATACCCCCCTACACACGTTGCAGGAGTTGGTATTTGACAGGGGTGCATTGGCGAGAGAAAAGGCTGGTGGGAAGGAATGATGGTGTAGAATGAGGGGATTTCTGCCCCAGCCAAATGCCAACTTCTGCAATGTGGGGAGTGTCAATAATGTGGCGGCAGCAGCAGAGGAAAAGGAGACAGCAACAGTAAACAAATATGCATGCTGGCAGAGAAACTCTCAGGCCCTAGTCAATTTTATTTTATTTTCAGCAGATTAAACATTGTGATTAGTTAAATAAATAACTTAGAGAGAAGTAATTTTTTTTTGCATCTGCATCTAACCCTGTTTTTTCCCGTAAGTCCTGTTATTTTTAGGGTATGAATTACTGTAATGCAGAGCTTTTTTAAGCAACACAACTATCACTTTATAGCAGAGCTTACTATGTGAGGTAAAAGAGAATGAGAAGCTTTGAGAAGGTGGTGGGCTTCTCTGTTAGCTATCAGAATCAGAATATAATCCAAAAAGTTCAAGATGTTAATTTTATCCATTTTAGTTTGTGCTAGATATTGCATCCATTCTGACCTGAACTTTTTGCAATGACTGTTCCAACAGACATCACTTCCTGTCATGAGGTTCTTGGGTGCCTGTGCCTATTCATGTGATCTCGTGCAATGGGGGTGTATGTGCTCTCTCTATCATTTTGAGGCAAACATTGCCTGAAAATAACACTGAGAATATTTAAATAGAGGGTGGGAATGGTGTTGAGAAAGGCCATTTCCGCACTAAGCTGTTATAGTGCTATTATCCCACTTTCAACATCCTATGGAATCCTGGGGTTTGCCTCAAAGGCTCCCCCCTAAACTGCAAACACCAGGATTCCATAGGATGTTGAAAGTGGAATAAGAGCGCTATAAGGGTCTAGTGCAGAAATGGCCAATGTTTAAAGGGGGGGTTGGGGGACCTTAGCAGACTTGGGGGTGGTTTCTGGGTCACAAAAATGGGGACCAGGGGGAGCATGCAGCCTCTGAGTTGCAATTTTCCCACCCCTACCTTACACAGTGCATTGCTTCTGCTGTGGGAAAAAAATGAGGCTCCTGCAAGAGCTGAGCTGGTATAGAGGAGGAGAAGCGTCCCTTCAGGTGTCATGGTCTCAAGCTGTTTAAAATTTTACATACCATCATAAGCACTTTGAATCATTATTCTTATTATATTATTTATATACAGCTTCTTCCCCATAATTAGGATTCAAAGCAGCTCAGAATTTAAAAGGAGCAGGACTAGATACTGAAAGGCACCATCAACAACAGTAATAATAATAAAAAGGAGACTAGGCTCCATGTGCTTATAGATGGTTCAATTTTATTCTTTAAAAATCCCAGCATGTTTCTATCTATACATAAACTGATTGGTCTTCAAATCAACAGCAGACTTTTTTGGAGTTGCTCACTGTTGCTTACTAGTCCAGTTTACGGAGAGAGGGTATTAGCAACTCCAGAAATTTCTGCAGTTGATTCGACTTATGCCCCTGAAGAAAGCCAATTACTTCATGTACAGGTCAAAATGCACTGGCCTTTTTCAAGAATAAAACTGGACCATTTACAAGCATGTGGAGACTAGTCTTTTTTTCTGTGCTGACTCACAATTTAAAAGAGGAATATAATTAAAATCATCCAAACATGAGTATTAAAACAGAATTCAACTATTTACAAAACCACTTCACTTCAATAAAAGAACAAAATGCAATTAAAAAAAGATAAAAAGCTGTTAAAAACAACAATTAAAACAATACAGCACCCCCTAACTTGTTCTTTAAATTTTTCTGTTCTGAAAGCTTGTCTGAATAAAAAGGTTTTAGCCTGCTGGAGGAGGAACAACAAGGAAGGGAGCATTCTTCAACTTTTATGTGTTATTGCTAAGTTATTGCAAATCTGCCAGTTTTACTTTTTACCCACATTTGAATTATGTGAATTTTAGGCCATTCTGGTCAAAAACCAGATTTCATGAAAAGTTTTCTTATCCTACTTCCAAATGCTGCTGATACTACTTTTGGAAACAGTACTTTCGTGGTGTGTTTGTGAAGGTGGACAGGTGCTTTAGAAGTGCTTTTCTTCTTCTCATAGAATGGGGTTTTACCATCACCTGCACACCAGAATAATTTCCTATCCTGTTCTACTCTCCCACAATGCAGGCTACAGACTTCAATTCCACTGAAAATCCTTAGACTCTTTCCACAGCTTACCAGATCCTAGCTGCATCCTGCTGGGATCTCGGTAGAGCCTTTCCCAGGAGGGGAGCACAATAGGAGTGCTACTTAACTTAACTTACTTAACTCTGAGGTCTAACTCAGAGAAACTTACTTAAGCTGCTAGTGTGATTGTGCTTCAAAGTGTAGTGCTCTCTTTGAATCTGTTGGATTTTGGCTTTGACATGTTTTCCTTTTAATTTGGGAAACGCTGGAAGAGATGGGCACACCAAATATGAACAACCATGGTGAGCATTGCTTGATGAGATTAGCAGAATAACAACGCTTTTACATTTTGCCCACTCCAAACTTTGGGTAAATTGAAATTTGAAGGAAGCAATCATGATCAGGTGAAATACCAGAGAGCTGTGAAATAGGTTCCAAATAAGCTGAAGTGGTTAAATTAGTATTTAAACAGAATTAATTCAGCGAAGCAAAGTGCTTAACAGTAGCCCAACACTTAACATTTCAGGCTTTGGTCTACAAATACAACAGAATGAGGTGGTACATCTTGTCCATTCGTTTACTCCATTTATGTCCTCCAATGAATTCAAGCCAGTGTGCATGGCTCTGTTCCAGCCCCCTTTATCCCTACAACAACCCTTTGAGATAGGTTAAGATGAGAAGGAATGATTGGCCACATCTCATTCATGGTTTTTTGGTGAGGAAAAGCTGGATTTCCCAAATTTGAGTCTGACTTTCTGACCACTATGCCATATTGAACTTCATCATTCTCAAGATTCCTGAGATGGGAGGGTGAGCAATGCCATTTTAGATTGTTGATTGGGATTTCTTTAAAAGATTCATCACCATCATGATCACCACCACCACAACCACCACCATGTTCAGAAATAGCACAAGGAGTATTTACGGCTTGACAATGCTAATTTTAAAAAATGGAGTACCTCTTTTAAAAAAAAAAATCCATCATCATCTCATCATCATCATCTTCATCACCACAACCATTGCCACCAACCTAACAAAAAAATAGCACAAGTAGCACTTACAGCCCAACAGCGCTACTTTTCAACTTGAAGGCTCCCTCCCTCCCGCCCTGTGGAGCATCTCATAATATGGATGGTGTCTGTCCACCTGCCATTTGCAGACTCTGCAACCTCATTCTGCTGCCTGTGGCCCCTGTGATGCTGTGATGCAACTTTTTCTATTTTTCCTTTGCAATTCATCCTAGTTCTTTGACTCAGATTGTGCTATCTCTAAGGATAAAGCTTATTTTTAGAAACAGAAAGACAAAGAAACAATGAGGACAGCTCATAGAGACCCCATGCATTATCAAATAATGCATGGCAGGAATTATTTTAGAGGCCTATATAACTCTAAGCCTACATGTTTTATGTTAACAGACTCTGCAGTGCAGGGGAGGGCAAAGTGAAGCCCATGGACTGCATGTGGCCCTTTGGACCCTTAAGCTTTTCCCTTGGGACATCCTAGAAGATCTCTCCAGTCCCCAGCCCTACTAAAAAAATAAATAAATAAATAAAAATTGGAGGGGGCAATTTTCAAGCAATTTTTGCCTCCTTGGGTCAAAACTGTCTAAAAAATGCAGCATTTTTCTTCCTCTGCATAGCCCTACCAAGGCTCTCCACGAAAAAAAAAAAGGAAAAAATAAGTCAAAAACAGCACTAACGGCAGCTGAAAGCGACATCACATCACTTTGGGTTTACTGAAACTCTCTGGTGTGGCCTGCTGGATTGGCGCAGGGAAGAAAAATAGACCCCACTTCCACTGCAGTTGCCCATCTCTGTTGTAGTGAATAACTTGGCAGCTAGTCTCTTGTTCAGAAGCACACACTCTGTCACCATTAACAATATTCTACTGAACACATACTTGATTCACCATTAATAAAAGCTCATTTAAAAACGGTAGCATCTTGATCTTTGCACTGTTTTTATTCACACATGCTTTGTTTGTTTCCCAGAAGAAACCAGGGAAGTGCATTTCTATTTACACATCTTCTTTCCTTAAGCCTATTTTAAGATTAGATGTGATGGAGATAATGTGTCTTTGGTAAAGACACATTATCATAAGCCTGCAAGAAGAAAACCCAGAAGTCCAAAGCTGTAGAAATCCAGAAGTCCATAGATACAGCAGTTACTAATACAGCAACTTGTGTTTGGTTCAATTGGAAACCTGTTTTCATTTGGTGAAGTCCTCCTTCTGACCACTTCATTTCCAAATAAATTTGAGTGATAAGTTCAGCATTTGCAGTGAGGTGGAGGAATGATAATAAAAAGACAAAGAAAATCAGCAGTATTTATGAACTAAGCATTCTTGTTATAAAAAATCTCTTCTCACATGCTTACTAAGATATATTCTGAGCTAGACTTAAAAACTGGAGGTGGGAGGAGAAACATGGTGCTGGCAAGGAATAGGGACGTAATTTTTTTCCCCCTCAAAAGGAATAATGTGTAATTTTGCAATTTCGTTTCTGCTGTGAGAAAGTCTTTGAAAACTTCAGGATGTATTCTGCACAAAATTCACACATGGTTGTTTTCTGAAGCAGACATTTTCTGCAAAAGAAACTTGATTTTCTTTGCAAAAAGGATAATATTTCTGAGCAAGACTATTATTTTCTGCACTGTTTTCCCATGCAGAAAATGCTGTAGTTGGGCACTTATCAAAAATTGCATGTGGTGGTTTTGTGCAGAAAACATCATTTTCTGCATAGGAAACAGAATTTTCTGGAAATATTTCTCCTATGCAGAAATATTATTTCCCATGCTGAAAATGCTGGTTTCTCTGGGAAAAGAACCATGTATAATTTTTGTGCAGAAAGGATCTTGAACAGCAAAGATTTCATTCTTAACAAGGAGACAGGAAAAAGAATGAGATGAAACTTCACAAGGGCAGGAAAAAAAAGCTTACTTGACTAAAGAAACCCTTATTTAGTACAGGTTTGAGATTTCATCTTCCTCTCATCTCTCCTCCTGGTGCTCTTTCTGGTGCATTTCTTACTTTGGTTTCTCTGTTGGTAAGAAACTACCTTTCTAAAGCACTTGCCAAATCGGTCTCCCTAAGCACCCAACCTACATAGGTGGACTGACCTCTCTGTGAGTGCATGATCAATTCAATAGGTTATTTTGTACAAAAGTAATTTATTGTGTGTCTGGTGTTATCGTCCCCTGTAATCTGCAGATTAACATAAATAATTATTGTAATATTGTACCACGTTGCAATAATCTTCATGCTAATTGAATAGAACTCTGGCAAACACTTTCTACAATTCCTGCATGAATTAAGGTTAAGCCATCTGTTTTGTGACAGAAATAGAGAATTAAAGCCAGAGAAGAAGAAGCAGAAGCAAAATGGTATAATGAAGCGTTCCCAAACTTATATTCTGAAGCAGTGGCAAATTATTGTCAGAATATTTGCATACAAGCTGAAGAATTAAGTTGTCAGCTGAAACTGTATGTGTGTGCAGTGTGTGAGTGTGCGGGATGTGTGTGTGATGAAAATGTACTGAATGATCCCCCCCTCCCCAATGCACTTACCTATTAGTCTCTGGGTAAAGCAGAACTTTTCACATTATCTCAGCTCTCCGTTTTACAAAATGTTCAACAGAAACTGTGATTACAGACAGAAGAACCAACCACGTTTGATACATATATAGACAAATGGGGGAGACAGAGAGAGAGAGCGACATGGTGATAAAGATACAGTTATAGATACAGAAATAAGATTCTGAATAAATTGTCTGCATTATAGGAGGTGAAAGGCTTTTTGATAGCTCTTCCTTTGGTAAAGAGAAATTAGCCGTTTTCGGTCTTAATTGTGGTATAAAGACACTTACAATGTAAAAAGGTCATTTTGCCTTTTATTGTACTGGAATGTTTTACAGTGAAAACTTCTATATAAAAAATATATCCTTAACAAAAGCAGTGTGAATTCTAGTGTCATCTGGGAACACGTTTATACTGTTGTTTGCTTATGTATTTCCTTAATGTTATGATGAACACTGAAGCTTGTAAGCTAAAAGCTAAATTTGTAATTTCATTTCATGGAATGCTAAAGGATTTTCTGTTTTATCTTGACTTCAGAACAATCAGATTGTTGGAAAGGTATATTCAGTGTCGCATGCGTGTGGTGATTTTTATTTAATTGACCCATTATTTTGCTTCCTTTCATTGCCAGTACCCCCTACTGAAAACAAGGAGACCTGGCTTTCTTCTGATGAATAGTTTTCATTACAATATTCTGTACCACAAGTGTTTTAATGGTACAGATGACCCAAAAGGTATGCAATAATAAATTACAGTACATATTAAAATTAATCTATAAATATCCTAGAAAATTGACAGGAGCTTTTTAAAACTGGGAAGATAGGCAGATTGGTAATTATGACAATTAAATAACCAGCATCCAAAAAGCCAGAGACAGAGAGAGATAGAGAGATTAATGACAATCAATATTACAGCACTGTTTTGGGAGGAGAAAGAAGGAAATATTATTTTGGCATCCATAAAAGTGAGACATTTGCAGTTAGTTGGAATCTTTATTTCTACCTTGTAATAGAGAGACAAGCAATAGAATGTGACCATTTTACACCACTTTTCAGCCAGTAAATAGTGCAGAAATGTTATGCTATACAAATTATTATTTGATCCTTTTATTTGAGATTCTCAAACATGGAAAATAATTACCTTATTAATTACCTCTTAATCAAAATCTTCTGGATTCATGGATAAATTTTCTTATTACATATGGACCCAAAATCAAATTAAAGATGGGGTGATATAAATATTTCAGCAAGTCTAGCTCCCACTGTTGTAAGATCAACCGTTAAGCTTCAACACTAAACACACTTATTACAGAGTAAGCTATAATGAACAGAGTGGGGCTTATTTCCAAGTAGATATGCATAGCATTACACTGTCTTGCTTTCAGAGGTTTGTTATGAAGCAGGATTGTGGGACTAGACGCTGAATTTCACACTCTCTCTCTCACACACACACACACACACATTTTATTTCTTTGTTAAGCTTTACAAACCTTTTTCTGGAGCTTAAATGACACCATATTACTATAGTTTACACAAGGGTTTTGGCATGTAGTAAATCTAGGGAACCCATTACAAATGATGGTTTCAGTTGCCACTTTTCACTTAATATCTTGGTGCAGTTACGGAATTCACAATGCCTCTACAGTCCTACTGCTGCACATATTTATTACATGCCAGAGTAACAGGCAACTAAGGGAAGAAAGCTGAACTGACCATCTTGGTCCTCCGAATGGACTGGAGAGTCAGTGGCTAATGCTCATTACTGCATTTTCCCCATTAAAAAAGGCAGCTTGGTGCCTTTCAATCAGATATTTCCTTCTAATTAAGGCATATTCACTCCCCCCACCTTCACTAATTAGGTAGCCTTTGTTGCACAATGTTTGCTCTAATCTTTTGGAATCTTCCTCAGTACCTAGTCATTTCCTTCATTACGGACTTTCTGAGATTCCAACTAAAGCATGTTAATTCCCCCTCCCTCCTGCTAATTATATCCTCATTTACAGATTGTTGCCTTTTCGGATTGGCTCTTTACACCGGTTGCTATAACTTCATTAACCGTGTCTTCTGACCCTGTTATTTTGCCTGACAGCTGTTGTTACTCTGTTCGTCCTGTGGCTCTCCACCATCGTGCAGACACTCTTCTCAAGGGCTGGAAGACTCTGAAGCATGCATGGGGCGGGAATGATAGCGGGGGGCAGGGAAAGAGAAGGATGGAGGCACCACTTGTTTTACACTGTGTGTTCCATGCCAACAGGTGGGAAAGAATTTTGGTGGATTCTTACCAAAAGGATTTACTTTACATCCCCTGGGACTCCTTCAAAGACCAAGAACACCGTGCCTCAGATAAGGCTTGTTTGTGAGGCATGATGTTCTTCCACTATTTCTGCACTACACTGTTAAAGTGTTATTATTCCACTTTCAGCTTCCTATGGAATCCTGGGGTTTGCAGTTTAAGGAGAGGCCTTTAGAATTCCCGGCCAGAGCGCTCTTTGGCCTCAGCAAACTACAAACCCCAGAATTCCACAGGAGGTTGAAAGTGGAATAATAGCACTACAGTCATCCCTCCACATTCGCTAGGGTTAGGGGCACAGGACCCCCATGAAAGTGGAAAAACCATGAATAAATCTAGGCCCTCCCAAACTATATTTAACAAACAAAAAAGTATGGTCACCATATTCAACCCACCGTGGATTCCTTTGAGGCATCAGGGTTCTTTCACAAGGCAGAAGCAGGGGGCTGGTGGAGCTTGCTGCCACTTCCACTGCTGCCCCACACCATTTTTAATAGGGACTTACTAGCCTTGTTTACAGTTTCGCAGTCTCACAAGGCTTGCAGTCCCTCTGAAAAATGGCATAGAGAGGCAGCAGAGGTAACAGCAAATAATCCATGAATAATCAAATCTGCAAAAGTGAATTCCGCAAATGTGAAGGGCTGACTGTATAACAGTGTAGTGCAGAAATGGCCTTGGTCTTGCAAGGAGACTCAGGGGATAAGTACATTTCATAATGAAATCATATGTACCTTCCTCAAGCACAAAGAGCTACACAAAATGTGCAATTAAAAATGTGCACCAATGGGATTTACTTAAGTGGGTAGGGATGATGATAACAATACCTGCCATTCACTGTTGCTGCTACAGATTCATAAGCTACAGTTACAGATCTTTTCTTGTTAATCTATGTAAATGCCATCCCAGTCCAACTAAAGAGCCAGTAACCAAGTCAGGTGAAGGAGGTCCATCCAGCTTCTGATTGGGGTGCAAGGAATAGGAGTGCGTTCTCCATCTTGCAGAAAAGGAGGCTGCAGCAACCAGGAGCTGGACACCTGTCACGACTCCTTGTCACAGCCTCACACACAATGGAGAGACAGGAGGAAAAGTCATCCTCCCTGTTTCCTGATTGGAAACTGAAAGAACCCCTTCACCCAACCCAGCTGCTGACTTTTAAGGTGGTCTGGGGGTTTGGGCCAGGAGATGTTACTTAGTTGCTCAGATATATCTTAGAAGCCTATGTAGAATATTGGTGCTGAATAATAATTAACCATTAATAATATAACATAGGAAAAGAAAAGAATAGTCATTCCACTGGTGATAGGTGTTCTGGGAGCAATTCCAAATAGACTGACAAAACATCTGAATGAAATCGCCATAGATAGTGTCACAACAGCACAATTACAAAAAGTAACACTGCTTGGAATGTGCCATATTATCCATATAATGCCTCACTGATTTCTAGATTCTTGGATAAATTCTGTGTCACTGACAGTCCAACACTCCAGTCAGTAACATCTGGTAGACTATAAAATCAATAAGGATGTTGATGATCTGTATTTCTATTCTGCTTTGTCCCTGAAACTCAAGGCAACTTACAAATGAAAACAATTGCAATATAGTTAAAACATAGAAAAGCTCAACAATAACATAGAATTCAATAATCAACAATATTAAAACAATTAGAAACATACACTTAAAAAGTTACAAAACTGAGCAGTTTAAAACAAGACCATCTTGAAAGACCTTTCATTTTTTAAAAAAGGTGCAGTTCTAAAAGCCTGTTGGAATAGAAAAGTCCTTTCTTGCTGATGGGAAGAAAGTACCTCCATAAAAGGGAAGTTAGTGAGCTAGTGGTTTGAGTGTTGGACTAGAATCCTGGAGACCAGGATTCAATTCCCCACTAGGTCCACTAGGGCCACTTCTGCACAACGCTGTTGTAGAGCGATGATTCCACTGTCAACATCTTATGGAATCCTGGGGTTTGCAGTATATAAGAGCATAGTGCAGAAGTGGCCTAAGTCATGGGAAGCCATTGGGTGACCTTGGGTGCATCACACATTCTCAGTCCCAAAAACCCCCATGATAGATTCACCTTAGGGTCACCATAAGTCAAAAACAATGTGAAGGCACACAACAACAACAACAACAACACAAGGAAATTCCAGAGCCTGGGGGGCAGCCACCTAGAATGCCTTATCTTTTGTTCTCACCAGCCACACCTATGAAGTTAGTGAGACTGATGGAATAGTACTTGGTATTCATGGTGTTTGTTTGTTTGCTGTTTTGTTCATTTATACCCCTTCTCTCTCCCTAAAATGGGACTTAAGTCAGCTTGTTGTTGTGTGCCTTCCAGTTATTTCTAACTTATGGCGACCCTAAGGTGAAGCTGCCACAGGTTTTTGGGGGGCTGAGAGAGTGTGATGCACTGAGTGGGTTTCCATGGTTGAGTTGGGAATTGAACCTCAGTCTCCAGAACCTCAGTCTCCAGACCACTACATCACACTGGCTCTCTGAAGTCAAACATTTTTTAAAAAAAACCTACACAAATTTTACTGTGGTTGTGAAAGATATCTTAATTTTCATTTTGAAAAGTGAAAATGGAATATTTATAGCTTCAGATTAGTGTCCCAAATACAGAACTGTGTTTTGAACTCTACTGTGATTGACAATTGCTGACCACTCTCCTGTATCCTGGTTCTAGAACATGTTGTGGCCTCTAAGCTTCAGTGGTTTCTGAAGGAGACAAATTATCTAAAACCATTTCAGTTGGACTTCAGACCTGTTTATGGAACAGAGATAGTTTTGTTCATCTTAATAGATGATCTGCCTTGGGAACCAGATAGGGTAGATGTGTTCCTGTTGTTTCTGCTGGACCTCTTTGGTGGCTTTTGACCATGGTGTCCTCCTGGCCCACCTGTCTAAATGGGTCTTGAAGGCACTGTTCTACAGTAGATTCTATCCTTCCTGAAGGGATCAGTTTAGACAGTTGTGCTAGGGAATTCCTGGTCCTTGGCCTACACAGTTCCTGAAGGCCCTTGTTTGTCCATTATGCTATTCAACATTTAACATGTATATGAAATCACTGGAAGAGGTTCTCAGGAGATTGGAGTCCAGTGCCAGCAATATGTTGATGATACCCAAATCTATTCCATCTTTCTTTCTCCATTTAAGGAGGCTGTTTTCATTCTAAATTGTATCTATGGCCCTTTGCACACATCACTGTGCCACTTCTGGGATGCAATGGCAGCGGTTGGCAGGTTACAGTTCCACATTATGGCATCACCACATCCTGTCACGAAGAGTTGTACTCAAGCAGTATTTGCAAAATGGAAAAAATCCGTTTTGCACTTCCAATCACGCAGTGCTCCCGTACTTACTATTGTGCAGAAGCCATGGAAGCATGATTGCAACACTTCCTGCCCCAGCACAGCAATGGAAAGTGCCTGGCTGCGCTGCAGAAGGAAGAGGCGGAGCCATCGTGCTTCCTTCCACAGGGAGTGAGCAGGTGCAAAGGGGAGCGTTTCTAACACGCTCCCGTCTGGACCTGAATTGCAGTGTGACAATGTGGAAGAGCATTGTCATACAGAAATGGCCAATGTCTTGAGAGCAAGCAATATGAAACTTTATGCAGACAAGACATAAATGTTCCTGACCAATTAGAAAGCAGACCACGGAAAGAGATTGGTTGGGGTCACACTTCCCCTGAAGACACAGGTTTACAGTCTGCTGTACTCAAGTCATACTTGAGCTTGGATCCCCAGATTTTAGTGATAGCCAGGAGTGCTTTTCTACTTAAAGGCAGTACAGCCACAGTATCCGTTCTTGGAGTAGTCTAATCTCACCATGTTGACCAAGGCTTTAGTTTGGATTGCTATAAACACTTTCCATGTAGGACAGTCTTTGAAGAATGTTTATAAACTTCAGCTGCTTCATAATGCTGCAGCCACACTGCTGACCAGGGCTGGTTGAGGAAGACATTTTTCTACAGGTCTGAAGGTTACTGATCGATTTCTGGGCCCAGTTCAAAGTGCTGGTAACCTACAGAGCCCTACATAATTTGTGTCCAAGTTATCCGAAATAATGTCTCCCCATATGAACCTGCCCAGGTTTTAAGATATGCAGGAGATGCCCTTTTCTCAGTCCCACCATGTTCAGAGGCATGCTTAATGGGAATACAGGAGAGGACCTTCTTGGTAACTGCTCCTGGACTGTGAATTTCCTTTCCTAATGACAGTAGACCAGCACATTCCCTATCGATGGTTCACTGGCAGGTCTTAGCAACTAACTGGGTCTGCCAAAATGGAATGCTGGACTTTAAACATCTTTAAAATTAATTACTGTAATTTAATGTGTAGGATTTGTTGTGTTCTCTTGAGATGTTTTCAGATGTTATGAGAAATCTTGTCTCTTTTGAGAGGGTATTCCAGTGCTGGGAAATTGTCATGAAAAAGCTAGTTAAAGGTAGCTGTGAAGATACTAGTCTTTGTTAAAGGACTGAAGAAAAGAAATGAAAGCCAATTGGAATAAAAGTACAGAGCTTGGGGGCCACCATAAACAAGACCTTGTCACTTATTCTTACCAACCTAACCAATTATATCAAAGGCAAATGGGGAAAGATGCTAATAACTCACTATAAAGTGCTAGTCAGGTATCTGAATGGGGAACAGCATTAGGCAGCACCCGATACCTGTCATAACATCAAGATGGACTAGCATGTTAACAAGGGTCCAACCTTGCTTATATGTAATAACCATGCAGAAAATGTGGTCCAGAATCTGGCTGTTTAATTACAGTGGTGTTAAGTTGGTTGTTACAAAAGTCAGAATTCCCCCTAAGCCCACCTTTCAAGTGACAAAGCCCCCACAACACAGCCATTTCCATGTAGTTGGAAAGCAGGGTGATCAATGGAGATGTATCCAGCTATTATCCTGCCAGGACTTCATATGCAGGGAGCTCCTTAGGATGCTTATTGCAGCACATCCAGATACAGGCTTTCTAGGAACATGGGAATGGCTCAGTTCCAGAAGCTGCATCACTTGAAAGGTGGATTCTGTGGAGAAGCACTGGAAGATATAGCTACAGAGATGTAACTATCCACCACATCCACATCCCAGCCATTTTTTTCTCCTTTACAAAAACTGACTTTTTTATTGTTATTATTCATGTCTGTTTATTCAAGATAAAAAAATCTTTTACGCCACTAATACGCAGGCTCCACCAACTCCTTTGATTTTCTCTTCTGCTGAAAAATTTTGCTTTCACAATTACAGGCAGTTTTGGCAGCTTCCCCTTGCCCTGGACTTTGTAATAACCTGTGAGTACAACATCGGTCACAGGGGCTAATCCTGCTGGATTCTTGGCTCACTAACCAGAGTCCAGAGTTTATCCAAATTCACTGTAGGGTGGAAGTGCTGAGTTTTTTTCAAGTGGTAATGTTTCATATCAACTTTTCCAAAATAACCAGGATGATATTTGTCAAAATTAATCCTGTGGTGGTGCATACCCCCAGCACTACCTCGGCCACGAGGATGTTTCCTGTGTTTCCCAATATGACCATGGCCATGACTGACATGGCCTCTCAGTTTCCCGGTCTTCCTCAGCCTGGAAGGTATCTTGCCAGGCCATGGAAAGAAAGAGCACCAAAACTGATTTTGAGGCCCCTCCCTAAACTGAAAACCCAAGGATTCCATAGGATGTTGAAAGTAGAATAGCAGCACTGTAACAATCAAGTGCAGAAATGGCCTTGGAGGAGAAGACTGATAAAAATGCAATTTCACTTGCTGGTGTGGCAAAAAAAACATTTGAAGAAGTAAATTGGGGGAGGTTACACGCAAGCTTAGTTTGTACCATTACAGATCTGAACCATCCATTACCATCTCCGGAGATTCGGGAATGCAGCATATGGAGTTGTGTGCATGTGCATGTGTGTTTTTTTAAAAAAATCCACAAGTTAGTTAATATGAAAAACGCTGTATCTAGTTGTTTGCAAAATTACTTTTGTTGATTAAAAGGCTCTTCAGAACTTCCGGCTTGTGAAAGGGTTTTAAATTGTCTAATTTTGATTGTGATTGCTATGCAGAAAAAAAAGCAATGCAAAGGCAAACCATTATATCACTGAATCTTTGTTAAGCAGGCCTTGGAAGTGCTTGACAGCATAATTAATCTTGTGATATGAACAAAGAAACCAACTCAATAGTATTGAAGATGCTTATTAAAAATACTAAATACCTTTTTCCACTTAAAAACCTTTTGAAATAGCGCAGTTAAGTGTCATTACCTTTTTTATTTTTGTCGGATTTGGGTCTAAAAAGTGATAACAAGGGATAGATAGCAGTGTAAAGGTAAAAGAATAAACTTGGTGACAATAAAAATTGGTTTGCAAAAACAATGCTCCTTGATTTGGAAAGTCAGCTAAGCTATTTCTGAGCATTACAAAGTCATGCTCCATCACAGAATCACTTCCAGCATAACAAATATCCCTTTAAAAATACTTCCCAGTCTACCATATTCCATCTAGAAAATAGCAAAGTAGAAAATATTTTTCACCTTGTTTCAGATTTAAGCATTAGGATCTTTAGGGTCAAGTATGGATACTCTCGATTTCCCAGCATAGAAGAAGAATAGATTTATTTTTTAGAATATTGAGGGGTATTGGAATAATACGGAAAAAAATGCAGAGCAGTCATTCTCAGCCTATTCCATGCAATAGGACTTATCACCTCCACCAGAAACTGGTCGCTATACTGACTGGTCCCTACACTGCATTCTTTGGAACAGAAGGGTGGCTACTGAGACAATTTTAAAAGGGAATGAATTTGCACATTGCATACACTGTCTCACCTCCTGTTGGAACATGTGCCGTGCCCCCTTCAGGTCATGGCGGCAAGTGGGAAAGTTTCTGACAGCCTTGTGGTTTTATTGGAATTGGGCTGCTATCATTGTTTCTTCCAAGCCTAATAAGGGCGACTCGCATATTATTAAATGTGTGGAAGGGATATATCAACCAAGAGAAAAGAGTGTATACATTTCAATTAAATGTGCATATGTTGAGATAGATGGATGGATGGACAAACAGATGATAGTTATATATGCAAAAAAAAAAAAAGCCTCTAGATCTACCATAAATAGTCAGTTTAGTCCCCCACCATTCTATGCCTGAAGATATTTGTGGGGGATCAGAGATGCATCCAGCTATAACCCTGCAGTCAGACAAAGTGAGGCATCTAAAAGACTCCCATGGACTTCAGTGGACAATGTAATCATTCCATATCTGGTCACAGGCACATAGCCAGATGTTTCTTCAATCCCGCATGTCTCTTACCTGGCATGGAATATTGGCAGGGGGGCTGCAGCAACTCTACTGTAAATCTAATGGCTGGTAAATGACCAGCTGGAACCACTTATGAACCATACACACTGAACCATATAAAATTTTTATGGCCATAGGCTGAAGTGGGAGTGGGAAAACTGCAGTGGGGCTAAGGACCATTTTGTCGGTAACCATTTTCTGCTGAAAATTCCAAAAAAACAAAAGCAAAAAACCAGAGGTGGTCAGAAGTCCAGTTCTAGTGGCAGGAGAAACAATTAAAAAAAAACATTAAATAGTAGAGAATTTCTGCTTCTCAAGCCTTCAAGGAGAGCCAATTAATACACATACTATTTTATGGCCATACTATTTTATATGCTGTCCTGGAAGTCTAAAGAAGTCAACAGCCATAGAAACAGCACTGGGGAAAAGTATCTGCAGCTTCATAGAATCATAGAATCATAGAAATGTAGAGTTGAAAGAGACCACAAGGGCCATTCAGTCCAACCCCCTGCCATGCAGGAAAACCCTCAAAGCACTCCCGACAAGTGGCCATCCAGCCTCCGCTTAAAAACCTCCAAAGAAGGTGACTCCACCACGCTCTGTGGCAGCACATTCCACTGCCGGACAGCCCTGACTGTCAGGAAATTCCTCCTGAGGTTCAAGCGAAATCTCCCCTCCTGCAGCTTGCATCCATTGCTCCTTGTCCTGGTCTCAAGAGCAGGAGAAAACAAGCCCACTCCCTCCTCGACATGACATCCCTTCAAATATTTAAACATGGCTATCATGTCCCCTCTCAACCTTCTCTTCTGCAGACTAAACATACCCAGCTCTCTAAGTCTGCCCTCATAGGGCATGGCTTCCAGACCCCTCACCATTTTGGTTGCCCTCCTCTGGACCTGCTCCAGCTTATCCATATCCTTCTTGAATTGGGGTGCCCAGAACTGGACACAGTATTCAAGATGAGGTCTAACCAATGCAGAATAGAGTGGTACCAATACCTCCCTCGATCTAGACACCATACTCCTATTGATGCAACCAAGAATTGCGTTGGCCTTCTTGGCTGCCGCATCACACTGCTGACTCATATTCAGCTTGTGGTCTATGAAGACTCCTAGATCCCTTTCACACGTACTGTTAGCCAGCCACGTGTCCCCCATCCTATATTTCTGCATACCATTTTTTCTGCCTAAGTGTAGGACCTTACATTTCTCTCTGTTGAAGTTCATTTTGTTAGCCTTGGCCCAGCTCTCCAATCTCTCCAGGTCCTTTTGAATTTTGATCCTGTCATCAGGCGTATTAGCAACCCCACCCAATTTGGTGTCATCTGCAAATTTGATCAGCATGCTCTCTATTCCTTCATCCAAGTCATTAATGAAGATATTGAACAGCACCGGGCCCAGGACAGAACCTTGTGGCACCCCACTAGTCACTTCTCTCCAGGATGAGAATCTGCCATTGGTGACCACCCTTTGGGTACGGTCAGTCAACCAGCTACAAATCCACCTGACAGTAGCCCTGTCCAGCCCACATCTTACTAGCTTCTTTGCAAGAATGTCATGGGGAACTTTGTCAAAGGCCTTACTGAAATCAAGATATACTATGTCCACAGCATTCCCTTCATCTATCAAGCAAGTAACTCTATCATAAAAAGAGATAAGATTAGTCTGGCATGACCTATTTTTGAGAAATCCATGTTGACTTTTCATAATTACGGCATTGTTTTCTAAGTAATTAGAAACTGACTGTTTGATGATCCGCTCCAGGATCTTTCCAGGTACTGATGTCAGGCTGACTGGGCAATAATTATTTGGGTCCTCTTTTTTCCCTTCTTGAAGATCGGGACAACATTTGCCCTCCTCCAGTCTGCCGGAACTTCTCCGGTCCGCCAAGAGTTTTCAAAGATTATAGCAAGAGGTTCCGCAATGACCTCTGCTAGTTCTTTTAAAATCCTAGGATGCAATTCATCTGGCCCTGGAGACTTGAATTCATCCAGTGTGGCCAGGTATTCCTGTACTACCTCTCTATCTATTCTGTGCTGCATTTCCCCCGCTTCCTCACCTGCTCCCCAACTGCCAGGTTGCGTGTTTTTATCCTTTTGGGAAAAAACTGAGGCGAAGAAGGTGTTGAGGAGTTCTGCCTTTTTTCTTCCTCCTGTTATTAATTCACCATCTTCCTTGCGCAGTGACCCTATCGTCTCCTTCTTTTTCCTTTTGCTGCGGACGTATTTAAAAAAGCCCTTTTTATTGTTTTTAATGTCTCTGGCCAGCCTAAGTTCGATCTGTGCTTTAGCCTTTCTGACCTTCTCCCTACATCTCCTGGCTACTTGCTTATAATCCTCTTTGGTGATTTCCCCCTTCTTCCATTTCCTGTACATGTTTTTCTTAATACTTAGCTCAGCTGAGAGCTCTTTAGTCAACCATTCCGGTTTGCTCGGATGCCTTCCATTTTTCCTCCTTAATGGCACAGTTTTAGCCTGTGCCTTCAGTACCTCCCTTTTAAAGAATTCCCATGCATCCTGAACTTCTTTCTCATTGACTATTCTTGACCACGGGATTTCAGCCAGCAGCTCCTTCAGTTTACAGAAGTCTGCTTTTTTAAAATCCAAGATCTCACTTTGTCCACTCCTGATGTGGAAGGTAGCAGGTTGCCAGCTTTTGGCTGTAAACAATGATTCAGTGTTGGTCCCAACTAGAGTGGACCCATTAGAGTGGATTGTGACTTGTTAGTCATCACTGACACACGTCTCATTTATTTCAGTAGACCTACTCTAGCTGGGACTAACTTTGGATCCACCTCTCTTCTTAACTATAGCTGGGGCCCACTGATCTGAAACAAAGGGATAAACCTAGTAGGTAGGAGACGGTGCCTTGTTGTCTCACAGTCTGAGAAGCCAGGATCCATTGGGTAGGTACCAAAACTGGGCTACAATCCACTGGTTGGTGAATCCTGCTTTAAAAGCTTAAAAATAAAATCTATTGCATTAACAAGAGGTCTTGTTTCTTTCTAAAAAAAAATGAAGGGAGTTTCTATTTTTGTTTACACTTTAATTTTTTTTTTCATTTTTTTAAGAAAAGCAAAGGCAACCATTTTTGTACCTGGTAATTCTGAGCTCTGAGGTTGTCAAAACGGTTATGTTTTGCACAGTATGAGCATTATTATACCATTCTTTTCATCTTAACAGTAGCTTATTTATGCCAATTGATCTCTTGATGTAATCAAGAAGACAATGTCAAGAATCTTGGCATTTTCTGATCTGCTATGCACAGATTCATCAGTTTCTAACGTAAGACCCAAACTGTTTACAATATAATAGTTCCCAAAGTGCTTTTAAGGAAGACTTTGTACGTGTTTGAAAAACAATCTTAGGTGAACAAATTCTTCTACGTTCTTCACTATTTATTCTTAGCACAATAAAACAAAGCCTGACTTCTAACAATGATTCAGAAAATAATCGTCTATGCAATCTGCTTACGGAAGCACTCATGGAAAAATAAGTACGGGTGTTGTGTGTGTTTTTAAATGTCATCATTAATGGCATATGCATTTGCAAACACAAAGGGCACAATTTTGTTAAGGAAAAGCTACTCAAGTTTTGTCAGTGACAGCACGTGCAGGTCTGATGAAATGTAGATACTTGAGAAAGAAATCTTCCATCCTTTTCACAAGATGCTTCTTTCTTAGTGATTATAATCTCAACTTTTCTGACCCCCATCGAATGCCAGGAACAATGAAACAGTTTTTTGTCCTGTAGCTTCAGGACATTCAGAAATTCTTCCCCCCACACACCCACCCAGCCAGCCACAGACACACACAATGCACAGATCTCAAAAAGTGTGCAGTTTATGTGGAATAAAATAAAGTCCCCACACAATTGTGTGTGAGTTTACTTCCCGCCTAAGTTTCTCAAGGGATTCGCAACTCCAGATTTGACTCCAGTCAGGAAATCAATTAATTTCCATTCCATCCCTCTCATTTGCTTTGGGTTGTATTACACACACGCGCAAACATATATGTGTATCAGAATGGTACTTTTAAGAAGTAATTAGCTTGATTGGAGTCAGATTAGATTGGAATCCTGTTGGTGACAATCTTTTCCTATATAATATCCCTGAGATGGGCCTTACAACCATCTACCATTAATTTCCCTATCAAATATCCTTCTTTTTAGATTTGTATAGGGCATTAGTGAGCAATCGTGTGGTGGTCAGAGGCAATTTCTCTTCCATTCCTCCCAAAGTGCACATACATGCACTCACACAAAAACACACACACACACACACACACACACACACACATATGATGGGGCACAGACTGCCCTCTTTTCTTTTCTTTTTTTCAGTCATAATCCAGCCATAATGGTGATCAGAAGGGACATTGAGCCTTAGGGAGAAGAGGGTAAGAAATAAATAATAATAACAGTAGTACATGAGGAGGAGGAGGAGGAGGAGGAAGAAGAGGATGTCCCACTTCTTCCAATCACTCTTGTGGTGGGGAAATGTCAAAAAAAGAAGGAACAGGGGTATTCTGTGGGACAGTTCTGAAGGGTTGTAATGGTCTTTGGGGTCATAAAAGTGGGGACACACTTTCTGTCAACTTTTTTTTTTTTTTTTTTTTTTTGAAAGGATAGAAACTGGAAGAAACTCCTGCTGTGGGTAAAAACCTCAGTGGACAAAATTTCAAAGAAGTGGGCCAGAAAGCTTACTGTCTAAAAGATATGGAGGAGAGCTTTCTCTAACATGGAGCCCTTGCCTTCTTTGCCCTGGAGGTCTGTTTGGAGCTGACACTTCCTTCATTTCAGTTTTCACCAAATACTTTCAGACCTATGGATCATACCCCAACTAGGATGTAGCAGCTTGATATAGTACATACTGCGTACAGGAAGCCCCCACCATTTGATGTCCCATTATCTGAGGACTCACTCTTTCAACGCTTCCAAATTAAGGACAAGTTCCATTAATTTGATGAGGTTCTGCTCTTTCATCAGTTTTTCTTGCCTACCGAGACTTGGGACTGATTGCATATGCGCACTATAAGCAAAGTTAGCTGTGGAGGGAGGCGCCAAACTAACTAAGAGACCTTGCAAACAGCACAGACACAGCCAGTCCCAAGGAAGCCTCCGTAAGTCCCTCATGCTCTCTATGGTATAGTACATGCGTTCTGCTTCTCAACCAATTCCATTTTCTGACAGTGCTCTGGTCTGTAATCTGTTAGTTAAGTGAAGAAAGCCTGTACACTCTATTAAAATGGCTTTAAATCATTTTACATTGGTTTCAAACAATTTGTAGATTAAATTGGTTTGTTTGTTTTAGATTGTTGTTTTGTGTGTGGTGCCCAGCCCTGAGATCTTTTGATACTGGAGACTGATTGATTGATTGACTGATTGATTGATTGATCGATTGATCGATTGAAATCAGGAGTACTTTGCAAGTTTTTTCTGGCTCAGATTTTTTACCAGAGCTGTTAAAGAATTTCAGAATGGCAAAGGAAAGCACCACTGAACTGTCAAAACATCCCTTCTGGACCTGAGTCCAGCACATTTTGGCTGAGATTCTATTGACTGGCAAAACTATGGTGGGATAGGTGGCAGTTTAGTGGCACCAAAATTCCTGTGGGCATTGTGATGACAGAGGGACAGCAGCAAGAGGCATCTCAGGAACTTCTTGGGAGCCAGCAGAGCAGCTTTCTCTAGCAATAGAGAGGGCCTCCCCCCGCACCTTTGTTCCTGCTATATGCTGCTCCAAGAAGTGCTTTACATTGGCAGGAGATGCCAACAAGGTTCCAGTCTAACAGTACATTTCTAAGCAAGAGCCAAGCCACTTCATCTGCCAGGTGCCATCCATCTCTCACTTATCAAAAAGCTGCTAGGCTCAACAGTGCTCCATAACTCACCACAGGTAGATGTCTCTCTGAAGGTGGTGGCAGGATTTTCACAGAACTATCTTTTCCCATTCAATGGATTCTTGAGGCTCTAAAGGCCAGAACCACTCCCTGCTGAAGCCATGACCTGCCTCCCTGATCAACTTCTGTTGTCTGTTCATGAGACATTTATTGAGCCATGCAGGAGGTGGTGCATGGCTATTTTGCTGGATGAGGCTGGCTTATTTGGACTTTCTGTGCCTTCACTGGAAAAGCAGAGTTTATGTCAGTCCTTCTAAAATGTGTCTCAAGAGATATGACACCTCAGTGGGACACCTGCTATAGCAGTAGCATAGGATCAGTGAAGACATGTAGAGCACTGCCTGATATGAGTGAAATCTCTGTGATTAGGCTTTTCCATAAGTGAGCAAATGCACACACACTCATAGGATCCAGCTCACTCATTGTATAGGTCTTGCTTTTCTTCTTACCACTAAAGGTAGTACTTTTGATTTGACAAAACCCATGTGCCTGTAGAAAATAACTACACTGTGGAGAAAATCCTTTCCTCTGTCCTTTCTCCAGTGTTGGCTGAAATCTTATCTCATCCTGGCAGAGTATAAGTCTGTATCTAACTTACAGGATACAATGAAGAGTGCTCTCCTGGATTGTTTTTTCCCCTCATGTGCAGCAAGTGCTTCCACAAGTGGATCCACCTCCCCAACTGTCGATTGGTAGCTGGGATGTGTCTGGCATCATTCCAGCTGCTCTTGAATATAGAGGAAAGAAGCAGCCTTCACCCCCAAGGGAGCGTTGTTCCCCTCTCCCTTACTACTTAATTGTAGTTGGAACAACCCCAGCCATATCACTAAAGCCAATCAGTGTCCAGAGATATGGAACAATGCCTGGCACCCCCCAGTAACTTTTGTGCACTGGAGTAGGTCCTTGAAGAAGGTACTTTATATCTTCTTCCACAAAGTCTGAAAAAGTACATACACAGACATAACTCCCAGTTACACAATATGTAACCAAAATTATTCCACCCTAAGAATCCTATTGTTCAGCTAATTCACTGAAGGTAGCATAGATCTCAGCTGGGATGCCCCATATTATTTTAAAAGAGACCCATTTTGCTCTTTTTGGTGCACTTTCTCTGGCCCTTTTCACACAGCATTTTCCATGCGAAAGGGCCCCTCAAGCATCACGCAAATGTGATGAATGGTCCACATGACATACTCACATTTGCGCAAAGCTCCAGGGCCTGGCAGCTACCGCTCACACACTTTTTCATTTTCGACTTTAAGCAGAAAATGGTGCGTGGTCACGCATTGCTCCCAGGCCCCATGTGCACTTACTTTGCGTGCGGAGCCTCGGGAGCTGGGCCGGTCATGCCTCCTGTCCCAGGCTGCACTACGAAAGGAAGAGGTCAGGCTCTTGAGCGAGCAGGAAGCTCATGTGGAGCTGAAGAAACCTGGACACAAGGACCTCTCACAAAAGGCTGCTCACGCAATCACCGCACCCCAGCCCCGAGAAGAGGTAGGATGCGGAAAGGGCTTCTGTCACATGAAATGCGACAATGAAAGACCATAGCTTATAAGACTGTCAGCTCTGATGACTATTATTTCTACAACAAATTCATTTAAGAAAGACCCACTGGAGCTGACAGATCTTAGTTGTACTTTTTAAAGAATTTTGTCTTTATTATTTAAAAATAAGCTAGGCAGTCAGTGGCAGTAAGTGTTGTGTTTTCTCAAACCATCAAAAGAGAGCAAAGGTGATAAACAGAGTAGTAACAGTTCCAATGAGCAACCAGAAGCAACAGCAAAAACTGTCTTGTATAGCATATGTATAGTTCAGGCCTTGTCTTCACACCTCTGAATGTAACAAGAATACCCATCAAATTCAAGCTGTTGCTCTACCCGAGAAAAAAAAATGTTCATTGAGTCGTCACTCAAGAGTTACCTGGGGAAATTATTTTGCAAGTCTCACAACTGAGGCTGCTTTCAGAATAGCAAACTAGCTGGTATTGTATAGACATAGAACATATGTGACCATAGGACTTGTTTAACTAAAGCAGACAAAAAGCCAATTCAGTCCAGTATGGTCTATTGTGACTAGCAACAGCTCTGTAGTCTGATTTCCCTGATCCAGATGTGTTGGACTTTTATCCCCACCTTCCCCAGACACTGGTCTTGCTGACTGGGAACAATGAGAATTCGAGGGAGAGAATTCAACAACGAGAATTCCCTCTCAGCTCTATTTATTAGAGATGTCAGGGATTAAAGGTAAAGGCTGGCATCCTGTTCCTCAGTTGCAACGTTTAAGTTAAACTCAGGACATTTGCAACTCCTTTTTATTATCATATGGGACTGGGGCATTATTGTCACAACTGCAAATTGCCCTGAAACCCACCTTAAAATGTAGTCAACCGTCTCAAGTGATGGAAGTCTGTTCTGCTGGTAAATGGAGCACTGCAGAATGTCATGGCCATCCCTCTCCCCCCAGAGAGTAATGCTGTGATGAAGAGTTGCAAGAGGACTACCTGCTTCTGCTTTTCACAGACTTGCTAACCAGCAGAAAGGGCGCTACTCATGTCACTTTGCACTGCCCTGCTCATCAGCACCACAGACCACCATTGCTTAGGATGACCAAGTGGCTTTTAAGTCAGGTTTCTAGGTCAGACAGGGAGGTAAAGTATGACCACAACATTCTGACTATGTGCTTGATGCAGAATCCCAGCCAGAATCTTGTCTGTGCAAAGCATGTATTCTGCTACTGAATGATGGCACTACGGGTGAGAATGGCCTTCCTGCAGTACTTTCATGACCTAAAATTCTACTTTGCTCTATCAGTGCAAATTCCTGGTTCTCAATAATGGCAAGGAGCTTACACACAGGGTATCAAGATAATAGTGTTCTTCTCCTGTTTGTGGCATTTGGATATCAAAAATATACCTAGAATGTGAAGAAATCTTGTAGTTGTCAAGATTTTGATCAAGACTGGACATATTTGCACAATGAGACGTGATTACCAGGTTTTTCCAATCCCTTCAGAAGATCTCAACTCCAATGTGAGAACTGGGATTTTTTTATTTTATTTTATTTTTGCTCATAATTTCTGCCATTTGTGCAAAATGTGCGTTATACAAAACTCCTGTATGCACAATACTAGTGTCTTTTTGACTTTACAAAGCTAAGGACATACTGAGAACAACAGAAATAGAACAATCAAACAGAAAGAGACAAGCAAACCATGTTAACGCTTCCACCTTTGCTACAAGGCAAGAGTTGCAGCTTTCCAGAATGAAACATTTTACAAAAGTGAGTGAAAGCTACTTACGAAAATGCACATTTTTTTCTCCAAGATGAGTTGCAAAAATGGCTGCTATCTTAAAGCAGCTCAAATTGAGAATTTCTCCTTGACATCTACTCAATGAAGACAACTCAAATGAGGCTTTACATTCCTACATTCCTTTTGAAAGCTATTTGCAATTTGATTCTTATTCTGTGCAAAATATGCACATGGCTGCTTTGCCCAGAAAGCAGCATTTTCTATGCAGAAAATAGTATGTCTATACTCCAATATTACTCCCTGTGCATAAAATGTGGCTTCCTGTGCAAAACAACCACAGGAATTTTGTGCAGAATAAATTCCTAATTACAGCATTTTCTAAACAGGAAACAACATTTTCTGTGCAGGAAATAAAATATCTTCATAATTTTTTTCACAGAAAATGCAAAAAAAGAAGGGCAAAACAAACAAAAAAACCCACAAAATTTTCTATTTTCTACACAAAACATGCACATTTTGCCCAGAGTAAGTCCTGAAGTGCAAATATTCTCATCAGTACAGGACGCTTTGATCTCCAGCACTTCAGTCTAGGACCCTTCTTGTTAGCGTTTCTTGACATTCAAAAAATACATTTCTAAACCATTCTTCGACTATTATTGAATATTCTTCCCATCCCCACTGCAGGGACTTCCAGAGCTCCGCTGGAGGTTCCTGCAAATGATGCCTTTGTTCTGCCTCCAGCCAGAGGAAAATAGCTGGATGCCTGTCTGCTGATCCCCACTCACTCTCCATTAAGCAGGCAGTGGAAGGGTTTGGCTGAGAAAATATGTGTTTGCAGGGAATTTGGTTGTTGCATAGGCAGTAGAGAATTCTGATCTCTGTTCAATAACCAAAATAGCGAGTTGCAATGACACAAGTCGGATTGTAATTCACCAACTGGATGTCTGTTTCAAAAAGAAAAGATTTCAATGATTTCCTTACCAGATGGGTTCAGAGAGAGAGAAGGCACCTCCAGAAACTTCTGGAAGCACAATTCTCTGAAAAACTTTTGCAAAGGAAATTTGAGCGGTTACAGAAAATTCACACAACTGTAAAAAGTGGCCCATGAGTCACACGATTCTCACCCTGTGATAAACCTCTCAGGCTACGTTATGCCTAGAGAGCTCATAACTGGCCTGGAGTCTTTTTGCTGGCTTATGCTGGTATAAAAGTCCACCACGCAGCTGTAAGGCACTTTTTGGAGTGAGGCACAGTGGTGTGGGAAGATGGAATAGGAAGTTAAAACTGCTCAGCCAACTCAGTTTAGAACCCCACAGTGCAGCTTCCTCTCTTAGCAGATGATCTATATGTCACCATGGGCCATTTTATCCATGGTGCTGTGCCCATGCCGACCCCACTTATGCCAGTGTGCTCATGCCAACCAACGGAACAGCAGCCAACGAGTTTCAAAACCTACACAGGTCAAGTTGAATTCCAGATGAACTGGGAAACTCATTCAAAAGACTGCACAACTAAAGACCTTAATATTCATTTAATTAAACAGGGAATGTACCATGAACACATTCTGATGAAATGAACAAGAAGTGTTGATGAACACTCTTGCTAGGAATGGGAAAACTTGTGTATTCTTTCACTGTGTTCTCACAGAGCCAACAGCAGTCTTCTCTTCCATATTGGGTTACAACACTTTCCCCTTCTTGCCATAAGCAAATTACTATGTGATTTTTTGGCATATTGTTTCAAAATGTTTGCAGTATTTTCTACATATGCTTATTAATATATGCTTTCATTTCTGTGCCTTTTCTGGTGTTTGACACATTTTCCAAATACACATATTTTTACTCATGTGTATTTTTCAAATGTATACATGATTTTCTGAGGATTTTCTCTTCACCAAGACACACTGAGAGCCATGGGGGAAAAAAATACAGATTTTTGCAGCAAGACACACTTTGTTCCCTTGCCAGTTTCACTGACTATGATATGGATATTTTTGTAAGATTTTTTTTTAAAGCATTGTTACTCTTTCCCCATCCTAACAGTCCCACTGGAAAACCTTTTAGCACCTTGTCCCCTAGAAAACTGCATCATGAAAACAGCAAGATTATGGGAACGTTTCAATTTCTCCAGTTATCATTTTGTAATCAAGGATTTCCAAAGAATAACGGCTTCCCAAACTGGATAACCATTTGACAAACCATGTCCTGTTCTCCGTATAAATAATCTCTGCATTGGTATGTTTGACTATTCAAATTTAGCCAGTGTCCCATTGCTTTTTTTTCTTTGCTAGAACCTTAAGCTAAACAAGATCTCACCCCCAACCTCAAAATCTTTTTTAATGTATTCCTTGTGCTACTTCTGAATATTAATAAAAATTAATAATTAATTTTGCCTTTGGCATTGCAAGATATACTAGTTTTAATTAGTGTACTGTACTCCTATACAATTAAAAAATAATTGATGTCCACACTTGTTGGCGGTCTCTGTGATCTCTTCCACTGTTGTTGTCAACAAACGCCTTAAAAAACAAGTCCAAGTGTGTTGCGCTGTCCATTTGATTTACACACCAAAAGTAACAGACAAATCTTTTATGATGAAACAGAACAGTTTTCTCTTTAAATTATCTACAAGTATATTAACTAGAGAAGGGGAAAAAAATAAAAGCAGAGGGCTGCAAGAAATTATGGAAAGGCTATAAAAATGTTACAGCTATCAATGAATTTGCCTGGAAAATATCAGCAAATTGACAGCACATCCTGTTTCCAGTGTGGAGTGGCCATCTTGTATTTGTTATGTCAGTTCTATCAAGCATTTAATTTTGATGTCCTCCTTAATCAGCCTCGGTTATTCCAATTCAGCGTATCATGTTGCTGTTTTACTACATCATTTTAATTGTACCATGAACTACTTCATTATAGTTCATCTCTTTCCTCTCAAAGGATGGATGTCGAAGGCTCCAAGTGTAGATCCTCACGGGGATAAAAACCAACTTCCCTTCAAAGTATTTGCATCTGGAATATTGAATAAACAGAAGTTTTCTTTGTTAAGAATGCTCAAACAGAAACTGTCAAATCCCAGGACGTAAACCCCGGAAAAGGTTTAGTTTTCTTTCTTTTTGTTAAGGAAAACTTTTCCCCTCTACTATAGGAGTAGTAGAGAAAAAATGATTTGGAATAAAGACCATTTGAGAACAAAAAAGTGAGTACACAGGACAGAGTTCAGTTTGAATGGACTTCTGACTTGGGATGGAGCGAACAATCTCAGCTTGAGTGAAAGTCTCTGAGTTCAAGCCAAGACAGCGACAGCTTTCGGTGGGCTATTGACAGCTAGGCTCACAAAAAGGAGTGCCCAGGACCAAGGGCACCCAAAGAATCTGGATTAAGCCAGTTCAGCTTTTGAGAGCAACAGTGAGATCATCAGAGCTTTACCCATCAAGAAGCCATGAAATTCTCCATTCTGCATGCAGACGGTGCAAAACTGCTTAAGGGGATAGGTATTTGAGTTAGGAAGCCAAAGTGCTCTCATCAACTCCTTGTTTGTAGCAATGATATTAAGGGGATGGAGGAATTTCTACTACAGGAATTTCTCATCCTGAAGATTTCCTTTCTCTCTTGGAACATATATATTTAAATATATTTCTATATTGTCATTGTTATGTGTCTTGGCAACCCTGAGGTTAACCTATCACAGAGTTTTCTGGGGCTGAGTCTGTGACACAGTCAAGGTCACCCAGTGGATTTCCATGGCTAAGCAGGTCCTGGTCTCTGCAGTTCATAGTCCAAGACTCAAATCACTATACCACACTGGCTCTATCGTAGCATTTAAAAATAAAAACTGTTGGAACATGTAAAGCTCTGAAAATGAATGTATTCTGATTTGCAGACTGGTCTAAGAGGTGCAGATCAGTTCAGTTTATACTGGAACATGCAAAGATCAAATTTGTCAGTTATCTCTAACTTTACCCCAACGATCAGTAGATTTACTTTAACCAACAACAGTGCCTTCCTGGGTAGCTGATTAGAGATACCACTTTGAAGGCAATCAAACAACATAAAAAGAGGCTAGAGCAGAACTGCTGAAAGAGAAGGCACACATACATAAAGAAGACATATTGTGTTATCTGCAGAGGAGGAAGGAGATACAAATATACATACTGTTTAAATATAAGGGGCAAACCTGACCCATTCCATGTGCCGTTGCATGGCTAGTCCTGCCCATGTCATTGGCCTTTTTTGCACTTGGCAAAGAAATCGCCCTGTTCTGGTATTCAATGGACTGGAGTGCTCCCTCAGCGGATCCAGGCTGGTCTGGAGCAGTGCGTGACCACGCTACACGCTGCTCCAGGGATGAAAATGGCAGCTTCCGGTTGGTGGAGGCTCTCCACAAGCCTAAAGCCCACCCCCAGAAGATCTGCAGGCTTGCACTGGTGTGAGCCTGCAAATCTGCAACGGAGCACGGTCACGGAGTGGTGCACTCCGTGCTGCTGAAAGACCTGTTTTAAGTGGTCTTTCAATAGCACAGTGAGCAACCACTTCTGGTCATTCTGGAGCAGGCTGAAGTCTGGAACTACACAAAGTAGTCCGGACCCAGTTCTCTTCCAAGTGCAAACGTCCTTGCTGGAGGACGCTCTGCACCGTTCTAAAAACAAAGTGTGGCAAAGGGCATTGGTGAGCTGTGCCATCATGCTCCGCTAATGAATCTTGATGTTGCACTCATCAAAGGACTCAAACACAAAGCAATCATTCGCTGGGCAGGCATGTAGCTACACTGTAGGGGACAAAATAAATGAATGGTCCCCTGGATAAGAACATTTCACCCATTCCATTCCATTCCTCCACTCTCCAAATTTATACCACCGCAACAATGTAAAGCTTCCACTGAACATTTAGAAATACAGTTTAAGTATCCAAAGAAAAGGGACAGTGAAAGTGACCGAGGGCTGGGGAGGAGAACACAGCAAACAGAATAGTTAACCACTGGTGGTACAGCGGTTAAATGCCAGTACTGCAGCCTCAAGATTGTGCGTTCAGTCCTACTGGGCTCCAGATTGACTCAGCCTTCCATCCTTCTGCAGGTCAGTAAAATGAGTTCCCAGCTTGTTGGAGGCAATTAGCTAACACATGGTAAACCACTTAGGGAGCACTTAGCTGATAAGCGGTATAGAAATACACATGCTATTGCTATTCTAGGTGTGAATTTTTTTCAATGGCTTACTCTTTCCAGTGCTAGAAATTTCTCCAGACAAGGATGAAAGCTACTTTTTCATTCCCTAGTGTCCAAAAACAGCAGGATGGTGACTGGGTGCAACCACACAACAAGTCAATGGCTGGAAAGTGCTATACTCAAGAGCCTCTACCTCTCCTCCATACTCAGCACAAAGGAGTTGCAGAAGAAGTACAGGATACCTTCTTCTGCAACATTTATGACCTATCACTGGTTGATACTTCATGATTTTGGCCTTCATCTGCTGCTATGTCAATGCTTTTCTTTCCTTGTTAGGACAGCAGTTAACAATAGCAGTTACATTTCTATACTGCTTATCAGTGCTAAGCACTCCCTAAGAGGTTTACAGTGTGTTTCAGCTAATTGCCTGCAAGAAGCTGGGTAATCGTTTTACCGAACTATGGAAGGATGGAAGGCTGAGTCAACCTGGAACCCTGCAGGATCAAACTCACAATGTTGCGGCTGAAGTACCGGCATTTAACCACTGTGCCACCAGGGCTTTCCTATAGTACCACCCAATTAACTAGGGAGTGTGTGATGAATGTGGTGGTCATACAGTGCTATACAACCGATCAGGCTACACAACATCACTGCCTCCAGATGAAGCCAACTGAGACTCAGAGTCAGTCACATGAGTCATCACAGCGTATCATAAACTGCCCCCGTTCTCCATGGGAAAAAAATGCTTTCTCCCCTTCATACCAAAAGAATAACTTTTTAACTCATCAAAGGAGGTTTGAAAAAAAAAATCCCTGTCTTGAGTGCATGTTTCATGCTAATTTCTATGCTGAGTTTACTGAGATCCTTCTTTTTATCAAGTTATTTAAGTGTTAATCACTTGAAATGCTGTAGCAGAATAGTAAATAATACATATTATTTTATGACAGAAAACAAAAAGACCTCTGTAAAAAATAAAATTAAAAAAAAATTCTGTGAAGAAAGACTTTGCTCTGTGACTCTTTGGAAGCATTAGCTGTGAGTGTTCAAGATTTCCTAAATACCAGATTTATTACAATGTGCTCCCCTGTTTACTTTAAGCCATAAAAATGACTGAGTGCTATATGGTGTAAGTTAAGCTCAGCACCTTCATGTCCTAAGTGTAAACAAGCAAACACATTTGCTACTGCATTACTTTTATGTCAAAGACCAGCAGATGACAGGATGTTTACTGCCAACATCAGCCTGACAATTAAGGCTGGAAAGCTGACACTGTCACTGCCCCTTGTGTTATTCAGCATCACCTTTTTGAGGAGGATTGGAAAGAGCCTTTCACTGCAAGAGCCCCACCAGCCTTGGCCATCTGTCTGATAAAGGTTTGGGATGGGGCTAGGAGAAGACAAATCTCGATCTAGGTTCAAGACCTGCCCATTAACTGGAAAAGCTACAAATTATGAGATCTGCATGCCATACAAACAGGATATAAATGATCCAAGAAAGATTTGCATAAAAAGGTAGGCTGCAAGCCTCATCCACTGCAGGCAGGGTAAGTCAGTTGCCTTGGTGTGGGCATACCTGCCAAATGCTCCAATTAGGAAGGGACAGTCCCAATTAATCCTCTTTTTCAGCTGCTTTACAATGTCCCAGTTTCCCTTGCATCCTTCCACTCCCCCCTTCTTTTTGTTAGTTTACTTTAGTTGCTGCAAATGAATTTCAAAGTGTAAAAGTAATTGGTGTTCAGTTATTTCACTGAAGTGAGATGAAAAGAGGGGGCAGAATCTTGCACTTCCCTGTAGACTCAAGGCAAAGGTAGACTGTTGTAGTCTCTTCTACCTTGTCTGTTCTTCCACAATAATTTTTGACTCCTTGACCAAACTCTGATGTTACTTGGCCACATATGTCCCAGCGTTTCATCTGGGAAACATTGGAGGATATGCTGAAGGGCTGGATTACCTAGGGTACTGTTTAGGCATTTAGTATTCTCAGCGAAAGAGTTTGAATGCCTCACCAAACTACAAGCCCTAGGGTTCCATAAGATGCAGCCATTGCAGTTACAATGGAATCATACCGCTATGACTATATAGCATGAAAGAACCTGTGGAGAACCTCCTTAGGTAGGCATCCTGTGCTCTATGTGTCTGTCCCCCCACACTGGAAAAAGCCCTTTCTTTTGTTATTGTGTAACATATTTCTTATGAAGGAAGACACCTGCAGAAAGCTTCAACGGAAGATTTGAAAGCATGGGCATGTTGACAGGGGTAGAGGTGCTTTTGTAGATATTTGGGCCCCAAGCAAGAATGGAATGAAATTTCACTAGATTCAACAATTTTGATAACAAGTCTCAGGAGATATGAAAATGCCACTGTTATCAGAAAGCACGCACTCACCTCAAAGATTCACATATATATGAGGCTTACAATGCATTTCCAAGAAATAAGGAACACAACAAAATGATGTGTATATTTTAAAATCCAAGTGGCTAAAATGCACAAGGCTAGAAAAAAAATAGCCAAGTCAAGTTGTGTGAATAAGGTAAATTACATTGATAATGTAATTCAGGAAAAATGCATTGACAATATATGAAACCATAAATTTTACAATCTGATATAAAACAAGACAGGAGGAAGAATTAACAGCAACCCAATGAAACTGATACTGGGTTTTCATGCCCTGATTTATATGAGTTTAACACACCTTGAATTGGACCTGGAAGCATACATACAAAGCTCTTTGAAAAGTAGCATTATGTACACACAAACACACGCAAGCACGCACACACACATCTTACTCTTCACTTATTTTTTTCTCTGTGCAACAATGAAAACATATCAAAGGTTTTCTTCATTCTCACTTAAATTATGTTATGCATTTTTTTTCCTTTTTGAGACTTTCTTGTGAAAAATTCAGAAAGTTTTTTTCCCCAAAAATAATTGTGCAATTTTTATACCCAAAAGTCACAAACGAGAAAAATAATTTTCTCTCAAATATGAAAAAAGTTGACTGTATTCCCAGTTAGTCTGAATTCTGATTCTTGTGCTCTGTGCCAGTGAAAACTTCTGAGGACAAATACATGAATAACAGTTGACCCAGGTATATTTCCTGGCCAATGCAAAGATTATGTTTTGACAGCCAATGTGGTATAGTGGTTTGAGCACTGGACTATGACCCTGGATACTAGGGTTTGATTCCCTGCTTGGCCATGGAAACCCACTGGATGATTTTGAGTGTGTCACAGTCCCTCAGATCAAGACTCAGAAAACCCCATGACAGGTTGAAGGCCTACAGCAACAACACACATAAATAACCCTATAATTGTTCTTACTGTTTTACTGTACTCCTCCCTGAAATCCTCAGATATTGACCAGTATATAAATATTTTCATAAAGTAAATAGTTGGCCTTCCACCTTCGCTGGTTTCCCTTTTGCAGATTTGATGATTCATGGGTTTGATTAATAGGTTCTCTCAGGAATCTCTAGGTCCTCCAGCATGATTCTATGGTCAACTTCTACCAACTTCCACCAGAAATTGACCATAGAGTCACACTGGATTACCTAGAGATTCCTGAGACATGTATTCTGAATGCTTTCATGGGTGTCTTGCTCTCCTAACCCCCATAAAAGTGGAGGGTCCATTGTAATCACACCTGGAGATTATCAGGCTGTAGATCACTATGGCTTAGAGATGTACATCTTCAACTATTTCATCATTGATGCAAAGACAAATAGTTATGGTAGATCTCTCTTCACTGAGACAGGAAACAAATATTCCTGTGCAGTATTGTCTCCATTTTTTGAATGTCCTGGAATGTTGTGAAGGATTTATTCTATGGAAAAAAAATATTAGGGTTGGCCTACTGTTCAGCAGTTACAATATCATAAGATGGATTTCCAATATCATTGACATTTACGGTCATGAAAAGTAGCCCACAAAACCACCTTTGCATCCTGACAGGGCTCCAACTAAAACACTTCTGAGGCACTGAAAATCAGAACTCTGGAAAATTATGCTTACAGTGCTCTCTTGGTCACATGGTGCATTGGAATAGTCAGTTGTGGAAGGACCTGGCAGAGTGGGGGGGGGGTCTCTCCAGCTGCCTGTTCTCAAGATGCCTTGAGACCAGGAGAGCGCTGCAGAATCATTTCTCAGTGGTTTGACTTCCAGCACCTCAGAAACACTTTGGTCAGGGCACTGCCAGGCTGTGAAGGTAGGTTGGGGTGTGGACATTGTTAAAAAACTATGATGATGGAGCTCTGTCATCATAGTTATGATGACAATGCAAGATCTAAGCTGTGAGGTTTTTTGCAAGATACCTACAAAACACCTGTTTTCTACACAAATATCAAAGCTTTCTGTGAAGAACCCCCCCCTTCTGTGCAAAAAACAGGGTTGCACAAGACTTATTCTCTGTAGAATACAGTAGCCCCTCCACATTTGTGAGGGTTAGGGGTACAGAAGCCTCATGAAAGTAGAAAAATCATGAATAACTCCCATCCCTCCGATTGCCCTCTAGACCTCCCCTTCCCATTCCTTTGCCTGTGGCCCCAGCACTGGGGGGCAGGGGAGAAAAAGACACAATAAAGGACTTACCGGTACTTTCCCCTCAAAGTGGAAAGAGCACAGTTTTTCCTTTCTAGTTATTTCGGGTGGCCATCTTGAAAAGGGAGAGGTAGGAGCAAAGAGAGCACCTGACCAATCAGTAGCCAATAGACAACAGAAAGTGCAGCCACATGGGAGAGAGGCCAGTGGAAGGGAGCTTTGCTTACCCAAAAAGAAAAAAAAAGTCAATTTTAAACACAAGCCTGGCAAGCTTGGGGTGAGGAATGCAAAGGAATGGAAGGAGGAAAATGGAGAGGGGAGGCAAGCATGTGCCATGCAAATAATCAAATTCATGAAGGTCAAACCCATAAATGTAGAGGTAGGACTGTAACTGCTCATCAACATTTTAGGACATTCAGTTTTGGGAGAAAATTCTGACTGACTGTTTTAATTCCCAGCTGTCAGAGAACATATTTTTGACCTGAGATGATTACAAATATTCTTTCGTCTCCTACTGTAGCTAGACTATACCTGTCCAGAAATGCTTGCAGCTGGCAGACCAGCTAAAGCTAGCAAAAGACACTCCATACCACTAAGGCCTGCTAGGCCGTTACTGAGAAAGCTAGATGTAGGTGGATTCCCTTCTCCAAACTGCACACCTGTTCTTCTGAGCAGGTTGCAGCCCCATCGAAATTGGGAGAAACTTCCCAGACCCAGAAACCTTCCCTCACAATAGCAAAGAGAATGGATAAGCCCATTTTCCATTTCTCTCAATCAATGGCTTATAAAGAAACAACACCTTCAACTCTAAATTTCAAGATACCCAGTTAAATTATTCAAGATTGGAAATAAATTTCTTTCTACTGAGAGCCATAGCAATATTTTAATCTGAATGTTTGGACAAAATGTCTTTATTCCCATATACTTATTTGGACATCTGTAACTTTTGGGGGCATTTAATCTTAAATAGAATGTTTTCCTCTTATAATTTATGATAGAGAAAAAACATCTCAATAATATATTGCTGTAGTCATTAACATTGTTTAACAGTTTCAGTGGTAACCCCCTGTTTCGCATGCTCATAAATTGCAAAAACATTCATCTTTTAAAGCTAAATCGAAGGAGGGCTGAGTGAAGCTCCTTTAGCTGTTTTTGAGTAATGACCACGGAAATGTATCTATACAGGCAACTAGGCTGTTTATGGAAGAATTAGCACTACAATCTTAAATACAGTTAAGGGGCAATTCTTAAAACACTTAGTTCAGATCTGTCTTGTTAATTTTCAAATAGTATTACTCTACAGGAGAGACTCAGAAAAAGGTTGCTAGGTTATAACTGTTCCAACACTACTATTAAGAAAAAGGAGCCAGCTGCCTTCGGCAATTGATACAGAACTCCAGGGGCCGCAGGTTAGGCATTGGGTAATAATAATTACAATATAAAAAAAATACAAATATGAAGATTACATAGAACTAAAGAATACAGAAACAACTGTTACCATCGTGTACTGGCTTGGCCTTTGGTGAACCAAAGATATCATTTTGATATCACAATTTGGCCCTGCTCTGCCACCAGCCAAGCATTTGTGAGGCCACCGAACAAGTGCAAAGCTAGGCATGGCTACTATTTGTTGCTCCCACCAAACCAAGCCAGAAATAGCCAGAACTGCTTTAGGGGACCTCCCGAAACAAACACCCTCATTCAATAAACAAAGAGACCCCCTTCCCTGAGAGGGCACCCTGGCGAGCTAAGTGCTTAACTGCCAAGCCAGCCGCATCTACATACCAGCTATACTGTTGTCAATTAGGAGCATAACTCAATCATGTAAATTCTGACCTTTCGGAGGCATTGTGTCCAACCCAAAACTTATTGTTTTCGCCCAAGACCAGACTAGCCTATGGTCATTCTTTCCCTGATAAAAACCCCCGGTTCCGAGAGCTCTTCGGAACTCTCGCCGGATCACTCTGGACTTCTACTCTGCCTTGCTGCCGCTCGGTTCAGCAGATTCCCCTCGGCCGCCACGCCGGGTTTCCTCCTCTACAATCGGCTTCCCCAGGACTGCAGGAAAGGTGGCGTATCACCCACTCCCCTTGAACTCTATTTTCCGTTTCTAGTTAGGAGTGCGTTTGTGCTTTTCTTTAATAACTGTCTAATAAATCCTAATTGTTATTTGAACTGTCTGCCTACTCACTGACCTGATGCTGTAGACATTGGGTAAAAGATCCCTGCTAAGTTACCCTGCCTCTCGTTAGCCAAGAGAGTGCTCCAGCTAATTTCCCCATCTTGTTTGTGTTAGGTTTTGGTTATTTGGGCACCTCCCCCGGGACCCCCAAGTCACAGGGTAACATAACTTAAAGCAGACATTGAAAAATGATTGAAAAAGCAGTTTTAAAACACTATTTAAAACAATACAGTCCTCTCTTAAGAACCTTTTCCTTTAAAACTGTCAGTTCTAAAAGTCTGTTGGAACAGAAGTGTCCTTGCCTGCTGATGAGAGGACAGCAAAGCCTCCCTAGAAAGGGACTTCTCAGGTTTAGAGGCAAACATTGAGCAGGCCCTCATGTTCCCACCAACATAGGTGATGATACTAAAAAGAAGGGCCTTCCCCAAGAATATCAGGGCCCAGGCAAGCTCATACAGGAAACAAAGTCTGTCAGAAGCTTTTTTTTTTTAAAAAGATATTTTTGTGTTGGGGCCTTGAAATGGCAACATAAAAAGGGTGGGGGTTTTCGCCTAAGGGCCCCCCAGCCCCCAGGTTAAGTCATTTTGTACAACACTTTGAATCTCTTGCAGGATAAAAGAAATACATACATACATACATACATACATACATATGGTGGATAGCATCCAAAACCAAATATTTTATTTTGGCAAAGCCTTCAACTACCTCTCTCCACCTCAAGCACTGGAGCAGCTGATGGCTTCTCCACCACAAGGACAGTGAATCTACTCTGGACTTTTATGTTTCTTTTTCCATAATTGCTACAAGCTGAATGGCAGCTCCGTTGGTGCTGGATACTAGTTCTGCAGTGGCAGAGCCCCCATTAAACTCTAAGCAGATGTGGGAGGAGGATCAGTTAAATCTAGAGACGTTATACCACACCCATGCTGGCTGATTCATCAGGCACCCCCATTGTAACAGCAAAAACACAACTGCAAATTAAATCTGAGACGGATTCTTCACTCTGTCTTATAATAGGCCTGCCCCTGCCTCAAGCAAGGTAGAATAGACAAATGCAGAATCATAGAAGTGAAAGAAATTGTAAGGGCCATCTAGTCCAACTCTCTGCCATGCAGGAGGAAACAGCTAAATCTCTCCTGAAAAATCACAATCTAACCCTTCTTAAAGACCTCCAATAAAGGAAAGTCTACCATACTCTGAGGCAGTCACTTCTGTGGTTGAACCTTTCTTGCCACCATGTTTAGGTGGAATCTCCTTTGTTGATGGTGTGCCATTGCCAGGGTTGAAGTAAAATGCAGCAACTTGTCTGCTTGCCTTATGTATATGGAACGCAAAGTGCCATCTTGTTCTTCATCTCAGGCAGCTAAATGTCTGGGAACAGACCTGATTGTTGAGGAGCAAAAATGTAAAGCTAAGGATATTACCAGTGATAAATTGGAGTGTTAGTCATATCTCATGCTGCTGTGATTTCTACAATATAGAAAGGGCTTGTGGGAGATGCAGGCCCTCACCACATTATGCCCCAATAGCGCATCATCCCAGCAGGATCCCAGCATTGCCATTGCTGAGATGGATTAGGCACACTGTTCTTCCTTCTGCAGTACATTGTCAATGGCGAATCCCTCTCTTTGCCTTTTCCCTACCCCACAAACCATGATCGGTTGGTTTGTGTGCTGTACTGCAGAAGGAAGTTCTATCAAGTGCTTTGGTCCTTATTGCACACCCGCAGCTGATGGAATCATGGTAGGAAAGGAATCCATTACCAGATTTTTTCTGGTAATGAAAAAGGGCTGGTTTACCACAGATGACAATGAGGTTCAGGCAAAAACAAACTGCTACAGCCTCTCTTAGCTTGTATGTTCTTTCTTATTAAGAATAGTCAATGAGAAAGGAGTTCAGGATGCATGGGAGTTCTTTAAAAGGGAGGTACTGAAGGCACAGGCTGAAACTGTGCCATTAAGGAGGAAAAATGGAAGGCATCTGAACAAACCGGAATGGTTGACTAAAGAGCTCTCAGCTGAGCTAAGTATTAAGAAAAACATGTACAGGAAATGGAAGAAGGGGGAAATCACCAAAGAAGATTATAAGCAAGTAGCCAGGAGATGTAGGGAGAAGGTCAGAAAGGCTAAAGCACAGATCGAACTTAGGCTGGCCAGAGACATTAAAAACAATAAAAAGGGCTTTTTTAAATACGTCCGCAGCAAAAGGAAAAAGAAGGAGACGATAGGGTCACTGCGCAAGGAAGATGGTGAATTAATAACAGGAGGAAGAAAAAAGGCAGAACTCCTCAACACCTTCTTCGCCTCAGTTTTTTCCCAAAAGGATAAAAACACGCAACCTGGCAGTTGGGGAGCAGGTGAGGAAGCGGGGGAAATGCAGCACAGAATAGATAGAGAGGTAGTACAGGAATACCTGGCCACACTGGATGAATTCAAGTCTCCAGGGCCAGATGAATTGCATCCTAGGATTTTAAAAGAACTAGCAGAGGTCATTGCGGAACCTCTTGCTATAATCTTTGAAAACTCTTGGCGGACCGGAGAAGTTCCGGCAGACTGGAGGAGGGCAAATGTTGTCCCGATCTTCAAGAAGGGAAAAAAGAGGACCCAAATAATTATCGCCCAGTCAGCCTGACATCAGTACCTGGAAAGATCCTGGAGCGGATCATCAAACAGTCAGTTTCTAATTACTTAGAAAACAATGCCGTAATTACGAAAAGTCAACATGGGTTTCTCAAAAATAAGTCATGCCAGACTAATCTTATCTCTTTTTATGATAGAGTTACTTGCTTGATAGATGAAGGGAATGCTGTGGACATAGTATATCTTGATTTCAGTAAGGCCTTTGACAAAGTTCCCCATGACATTCTTGCAAAGAAGCTAGTAAGATGTGGGCTGGATAGGGCTACTGTCAGGTGGATTTGTAACTGGTTGACTGACCGTACCCAAAGGGTGGTCACCAATGGCAGATTCTCATCCTGGAGAGAAGTGACTAGTGGGGTGCCACAGGGTTCTGTCCTGGGCCCGGTGCTGTTCAATATCTTCATTAATGACTTGGATGAAGGAATAGAGAGCACGTTGATCAAATTTGCAGATGACACCAAATTGGGAGGGTTTGCTAATGCGCCTGATGACAGGATCAAAATTCAAAAGGACCTGGAGAGATTGGAGAGCTGGGCCAAGGCTAACAAAATGAACTTCAACAGAGAGAAATGTAAGGTCCTACACTTAGGCAGAAAAAATGGTATGCAGAAATATAGGATGGGGGACACGTGGCTGGCTAACAGTACATGTGAAAGGGATTTAGGAGTCTTCATAGACCACAAGCTGAACATGAGTCAGCAGTGTGATGCGGCAGCCAAGAAGACCAACGCGATTCTTGGTTGCATCAATAGGAGTATGGTGTCTAGATCGAGGGAGGTATTGGTACCACTCTATTCTGCATTGGTTAGACCTCATCTTGAATACTGTGTCCAGTTCTGGGCACCCCAATTCAAGAAGGATATGGATAAGCTGGAGCAGGTCCAGAGGAGGGCAACCAAAATGGTGAGGGGCCTGGAAGCCATGCCCTATGAGGACAGACTTAGAGAGCTGGGTATGTTTAGTCTGCAGAAGAGAAGGTTGAGAGGGGACATGATAGCCATGTTTAAATATTTGAAGGGATGTCATGTCGAGGAGGGAGTGGGCTTGTTTTCTCCTGCTCTTGAGACCAGGACAAGGAGCAATGGATGCAAGCTGCAGGAGGGGAGATTCCGCCTGAACCTCAGGAGGAATTTCCTGACAGTCAGGGCTGTCCGGCAGTGGAATGTGCTGCCACGGAGTGTGGTGGAGTCTCCTTCTTTGGAGGTTTTTAAGCGGAGGTTGGATGGCCACTTGTCGGGAGTGCTTTGAGGGTTTTCCTGCATGGCAGGGGGTTGGACTGGATGGCCCTTGTGGTCTCTTCCAACTCTACATTTCTATGATTCTATGATTCTATGATTAATAATCTTTGCCGTCTCGACCACAGTCTGATGTTGTTTGGCCACACTTGTCAGCGGGTAAGCAGTGGCTGATGCTCATGACATCAGGAGGACCCATCACCATTGCTCCCGCCCCCTCCACCCCCTGTAACATCAACAAAAGGTATCCCCAGACCTCAGGCTATGGCGGTGTAATCTCTGGACCCAGAATGCTTCTGACCAGGTATCTCTATAACTAGCTGGAGGGCCAGTACTTCCTGCAGCTGCTTGAACAAAACAGACCCCTATTCCTACTAGCAAACCTAGTAGTGATGCTCTTGCAACGCATAAGAGAATCTGTTTTGATCCTGACAACTTTTTGAAGAAATCCAAAAATCCTCAGTTGGGCAATACTTTGATTAGGAGCAGCCAAAATGTCACAAAAGAGTATGATGGTTTTGTTTCATTTTTTTGCCCTCATGGAACAATTATCTTTTCTGAGTGTATTTTTACTGACTTTTTAAAAAGACATCATGAAGTCTCCACAGAAAAGATGGAATAAAGTCGCCATAGACAAAACTCTGACTTCTCTTCTGAATTCACAGACTGGATGCCTCTTTCATCCATTCTGTGAATTGTAGTCTCATTTTTTAAAGTGCAAACAAAGCTGGAGTTCAGAGGTTGGTTATAATACATTCAACATGTCTCATTATAGTATGTGGTTTTATTATTATTTTAAAATCCGAAATAGCTTCTGATCTGAATGAGAAAATGGTTCAACATATTGCGATGTCTTCAAATTTTATTATTCTTAATGTACTATTTTCGGTAAGGAATAAAAGTGTTTTTTTCCCCAGCACTAGCTATAGGGAAGTGGGACAAGTGATATTAGGATTCTCAGCCATAAAAATGCAACCTCGCATAATTTTCTGGAAAGAAGGACCTGAAAAACCATTCCACTTCTACTCTCTCTAAGAAAAGGATGAACTATACCAGATCAAAATCATATTCCCCAACAGCCCTAGTTTGTTATTGACGATTCCAGTTAATCCTCTTTTGTCTCACTCTTCAAACTGCTTTTAAAATGTTCCAGTTTCTACTTTCCCTCTTTGTCCTCAGCATACTTCAGTTCCTGCAAAATGAGTTCAAAGTGCAGAAAGAGAATGTGCTCAATTAACTCAGCAGGAGTGAAAGGAGGGGGAGCAGAAGCATGACCTTCCCAGTAGGCTCAGACAAAAGCAAACTGCTGCAGCCTCTCCTAGCTTGTCTGTTCTCTCTCATTAGTAACTTTTGCCCCTCTTGACCACGTTCTGATATTGCTTGGCCACATGTGTCCCAGTTTTTATCTCTAAAATGCAGGAGCGTATGCTGTTGATGTCTTATTCCTGCAAAAGGTCACCTAAAGGGTTGCACATCTTTGTCTAGCAGGGAGCATCTGAATTCAGTTCAAGTTTACTGGAGTGGAGTTTTGCATGTGCTGCCATAGTGCAAGGGGGGACATAGCATGTTGATGTGCTTGAGCATTTAGTTGTGCATTCAGATGCTTATTTGGTGTCTTGGATCAGTTTCATAAAGTTGCCATTCAATGTAAGCATTGTGTAGCACAATCAATGCATAACTGCATGCAGAGTTTTATGGTGAGCAACCCCTATGTAGGATTTCTCATGTCAATGGCAATATTCAAAAGACAGTAGGAGAGCACTTCAATTTCCTGGGATACTCTGGCCAAGATCACATACCTACCAGGCAGAGCATCACACTCCGCCTATGCAGCTCCATCTCTTCTCTCTGAAAGGCACTGCTGCTGCCTACCAGTAGGAGGGGGGAAGGAAATTTCAGTGATGAAGAGATGGCTGATCTGGTTTCAGGGAGAAAAATAAGTAAAGTAGGCTCACAAATAGAGTGCACATCCTTATTCTTCCCTCCCCCACAGAAAGGAGACCACACTGCTTCCACACTCCATTCCCCTTCCCCATGTAGGTAGCAGCATCAACCCCACCTGGTGCATGAAACATACCACTGGGAGGTTTGGGAAAGCACATAGGGGGCTACAGAATAGTACCTTGCAGCCCTTCCAAAAACCAACAGATATATGTATAAGTCACACTTACAGGCACATATGTTGCTAACAGGATTCTAACCTATGTCACTGACTTTAAAGTAGCCGTTATGGAGCAATGACACCACAAGGTAAGATATGAGACAGAGAGAGAGAGAGAGAGAGAGAGATCGCTGAGCTACAATTTATTAGGAGGTTTAAATTGGGATAATGGTTTTTCGTCTGGAAGCCAAGCCTTGTGAGGAACAACTGAGCTGGGTGCATTTAGCTTAGAGAAGAGAACGCTGAGGGACAACAGCCATCTTTCTGAAAGGATGACATGTAGAAGAGGGATCAAGCTTGTTTTCTGCTGCTCCAGAGACTTGAACACAAACCAATGGATTTAAATTATAAGTAAAGAGATTTCACCAAAACAAAGAACTTTTTTTACTGTAAGAACTGTTTGATGGTGGAATAGTTAGTCTCAGGGGGTAGTGGATTCTCCATTTTTAGAGGTCTTTAAACAGAGGTTGGATGAGCAGCTTTCAGGAGTGCATTAATTGTATATTCCCCCAGCAGTTTTGTGAATGGTCAGTGTTAATTATTTAATTGTTGTTGTTAGTGCTTTTAATTTCCTTCAGACCAGTTGTCTACAATCTCTCTTCCAAAAATGCACGTGTGAATTTCTTGATCACTATTCATGCACCTGATGGCGTGGGCTACACTCCATGAAAGCTTATGCTGTAATACATGTATAGGCCATTAAGTTCCACAGGGTTCTTTATTGTTATGCTGCCCTTTGGGAAATTCTTAAACAATGAAGAAAGTTATGATAGCATAAGTTTTCATGGACATTGTCCATCAGATGCATGAAATGCTGCCTCAAGGTGGGTGATTCCTGGCCATAAAACTTTGCCTCTTCAAGAATTTTAGTTGTGTGTTCCCTTGGCCAGGCTGGTTGTTAAAATATGACATATGGGAAGAATAATCTTATCATAATGGTAGTGGGTGAAGGTTGTATCAACCAGGCCACAGATGAGAAAAGGCTACTTTGGACTTTCTAAAAAATTAACCTTCTTTTGACTCAGGCAGTAGGGTGGATTATTATGCCAGCTTCAAGACCAGATGCTGGAAAAGTTACTTTTTTGGACTACAACTACTAGAATCCTCAGTCAACAATGGGAATGCAGGCTGGAGGATTCTTGGAGTTGTAATTCAGAGATTTTATTTTTAGAAAATTAACTTTTCTAAGTTCTGAGCAGGAATGGTATGCTTGTTTAACCTTTTTGCAGCCTCACAAGAAAACAAGGGGTATCACATCCACTATATCAAAAACCACTCCCAATTTATCAGCAGAGAACTACAATTTTGGTCCTACCACATGGAGAAAAACACTGATTACACAGTGACAGCTGCCCAGCTTTCTGCCACTGGGAAGGCCTCCATCCAGAGACCTCCCAAGTACTTTAGGAAACTCTTTGCTTTCGGCATACAGTTGCAATGTCATAATGGGAGCAGGGGTGGTTGCTGGAATCACACAAATAGGAGAATGAAAGGTCATCATAAAATAGGATTATTTATACTCAGAGGAAGAAAAAAACATTGCTTTGATTTGAAGGAAAGGAATACCCTAAATGTCTGTGGCAGTCTTTTTAATTATTTTTGCCTCTCTCACATACAGAACATGAGGTTTCTGTCATTTGAGTCCACTATAAATCTTTATCTCCCACTTCCCCTGGTCCCTTTCTTCCTTAACAGGGGGAGCACAGAGAGAATATCAAAATGTGAACTAATGGAGCTGGCATAAGATGTAGTTTAATATTGTATGTGCTTAACTCCCCCCAGTGTGAGTGTGTGTACAACTGACCAATACAAGATGCCTAAATGTATAAATGGAAGTTTTATGGTGATAAGATCAGTAGTTACTGAGATATTTATGTGACAAGCTGACAGATATAAAACTACAAAGCTTGCTTTTATGCTTTACATCCTTCTAAAGGAACACACACTCACACATGCACACACACATATGATGATGATGGGTCATTTTGAAGGGGATTTATTACTGAAATTACCTAATACCTGGCAAAAAATCTAATATGCAAGATGAGGTCTGTAAAACACTATTAAATCTATGAACTTAATTTCAGAAGATCTTCTGATTTCTGTGCCAAATGGAACCCATCCGTGCCAAGAAGTACTGTCTGCCTCCAGATCATGGTGCTGCTAACCAACAAAAAAGAAAATCATGATCTCAGATAATAGAAATTGTATGAGATTTCTTATGAGCAACTGAGAAATAATGTCTGGTTTTCATACTCCATGTGCTGGATTCAGAACACATTAATTGCATTTAAATCAAATTGAATTCATTTCAAAAAAAATTGTGCATCTTTTGTGAAGTATATCCTCACTACACAAGTACTTTGGTTTCATACTACTTGAATTCCATCCTAAGGAGTCCTGAGATTTGTAGTTTAGTAAACTACTACAAACTGTAGTACACTGAGAGTACACTGAGAGCTCTCTAGCAGAGAATTTGAAGCATGATCACCAACATTTCACAGATGAAAATGGGGACATGTGTGGCCAAGCAACACCAGAGTGTGGTAAACATGGGGGGAAAAAATTAATGAGGAAGAAAACACATGCTAGGAGAGGCTGCAGCAATTTGCTTTTGCCTAAGTCTACTGGGAAGGGCAAGATTCTGCCTCTGTGTTCCCAAAAGTTAATTGAGTGCAAACTGCTTTTGCGCTTTGAACTGAAACAAACTGAAGACAAAGGGGGAAAGTCAGAGGATGAGAGAAAATGGGACTTTTAAAAAACAGCTGAAAAGGGAGGGGGACAGGAGAGATTTTTTCCCCAAAAAGGAGGTGCAGGGGCAATTTCATCACATCAGCACGGTGGCTCTGGGTCCAGGAAGTGCCCTTGATGAAGCAGAAGTCAACCTTGGTGTCCCTCCCTCTGGTTAAACAAAAGCTTATCTTTGGCGTAAAATACCTTGAAATAGTGGCAAAATTGCCCCCATGGCATCTGGGCTGTGGGGTGGGGAGGATAGTCTGTTTAAAAAATAAAGAATAAAAAACTAAAATGCTAAGGCCTGGGCCCTCCAATGTCCTGCAAGGGGGCCATGCAGCCTCCAGTGCCTGAAAGTTGGCCACCCCTCTCCTATATGCAATAACTTAATGAATCAATAAATTATGGTTGCCAGACTGAAAAATGGAGAGGGCACTTCTTGTATGGAAAGGGGAATTTCAGCAAGTGTTGCTTGTAATCAACCAGGCAAGAAGCAACTTCTGCTGAACATCCATTTTCTGCACAACCATTCAAAGTAAAGGAGCCCTTTCCAGTTTTTACTCTGGCAACTCTAACCAGAATCCAAGGCCAAACTCATACCTCTACTTCTCTTAGGCCTAAGTTGTTGTGTGCCTTCAAGTTGTTTCCAACTTATGCCAACCCTAAGGCAAACCTATCATGGGTTTTCAGGGGCTGAAAGTATGTGATGCACCCCAGATCCCCCAGTGGGTTTCCATGGCCAAGTGGAGAATCAAACCTTGGTCTCCAGGATCACAGCCCAATGCTCAGACCACTATACCACACTGCCTTTAATTAGGCCTATACCATGTATTAAATATCAGCTCAGGGCACTTAGCAGATGATGAACCCTCTGTTACTGGAGTACTTTGACTGACAGGCTTATCTCCACTTACAGTGTCAAGATCCCTGTGCGTTGCCTTTGGGCACAGCCGAAGACCCATACAGCCTTTGTAAAACCATGAAATGGAAAACAGAACAAGATTTTGACAATCACTTCATTCAGTGGTTCCCAAATTTTGGTCTTGCAGTTGTTTTCCACTTCAACTCCCAGGAGCTCCCAGAATTTTGATATGAAACCCAATACTTCAATTTGGACAATATTTTTTAAAAAAAGCACTCAAAACTTTGACATACCCAGAGTCATGTCCTGATAACCTGTAACTGTTATAGATATAAGACTATTTTATTTATTATTAACTGGTTCCCAAACTGTCTCAAAGGCACCTTTCCCCATTTCATCATCACAACAACCTCTTGAGGTAAGGTGGACTGAAAGCCACTGACCTTCTCACTCCCTGTGCGGACTCTTCCACTGAAGTTCTCCAAGGGAATGGAGGAGAAATTTGTCAACAGTTGTTTATGGATGGGACTCACCATTGCTAAAGGCTGTTGTAAAATGCATTCTCCACCTTCCAGGATTTCTTGGAGCAGGAGTAGGAAGGCCTGGAAGTGATCACAGCTGCAGGAACATCTCTGTTATTAGCTAGCCACCATTTTATATCTTCCACTATGCCCTGGGCCTAGTATTGTTCCAAAGCCCTGCAGGGACAAAATGGCAGATGCAAGAGGAGGAAAAGGAGGACAAGGGGGGCATCAGCAGCCACAATGAGAATATTTGGGGATATGGGTAAGGGAAAAAAAAATATCAGCAATATCCTGAGGAAAAAAAAGTTGTTGGCTCAACATTAATTTTCACAGATGTTGCCAAAAAAGAAAATGTTCAGAAAAGGAAGGTAATTTTGAACTTTGCTAGGTGTAGGTTGTTGTTTGTTTTCACTCAGTACAATTAAAAAAAAATAAAGCTCTTGAAAATGCCTTGATGCTCTAGACTACCTTCCAATAAGAGAGGGTAATTATTCCTCACTGTGAAATTATTTCATCATGACTTGCCTCCTTGTGAGTCCATCCTGCTGGAGGAAAGGTCTTGTGGTCAGTATCATCTGCAGCATTCAAACAATAGTAAGAAAAAAGACACTGCGCTTTGAAATACCTGTAAGTCTACTTCCATTGGGGGGGAGCATCCCTCCAAAAGTTTTTCTTTGAAAAAACAAATACAGTCAAAATAGGCAGTGCAAAAATGTGTGTGCATTGCTGAACAATCCTTTGGGTGTGTGACACAACACTTCAAAATGAGGAGTGCTTCCCCTTCAAAAATGGCAACCAGACCACTGAGAGGGAATATAGGCATGCCAGCTCCAGGGATGGTGTGTCTTTGGCCTTTCTGGGGCATGCCATGGTAACAACAGGGCTTTGGATCAAGGGAATCCAAGTTCTCTAAACACACCTTGACATACCTTGAGAACATCCCATGTTGGTCCATCTGCTTGGAGTGTCAGCACGACTTTCTTGCATCTCTTTTTTCCCCAACGCATGTCCCTTTCCACCTACAGAGAAAGAGATCAGCAGTAACCAACAGCCTCTCTGCCATCATTACCATTACCAGAAAGCAAAAGAGTTTTTCCTAATAGATAAAAATCAAAATAAGAGGCACTTTCCCCCCACAACAGATGGTTTTCTATCATTATGTAGTTGAACACTTTCCCCATGCAGGTCTATGTCCCTCTTGCCACTGGAAGGCAGCTTTGAAATGCCAGGCGATGGTATCATGGCCATTTATAGGCCAGAAAGGCGGGAGGAGTCCAGGCACCACTAAGGATGAGAAGAGTATTTGGAAATATTTGATAAAATGACTGAAAAATGTGTTTCTTGAGTATCTCTGGTGAGAAGAATCCTAGATTAAGAGGAATCGTCAGAGTTCATTCTACACAAAATTTTCACATGGATGTTTCCTGCATTAAACAACACTGTTTTCTGTGCAGAATATACAGTCTATTTTTGTGCAGATTTCTTTTTGTGCAGAATAAGTTTTAAAATGCAAATGACTTTCAAAAATTATGCATTCTTCCCCTTGCAGAGAGAAGGAAATGACTAAAATTACTACTTGCTCCTGTTAAGGAAAATAAAGAGTGAATACTTACACTCCTAGGCAGCACCTGCTTCCAGTCTTACAGCCAGGGGAGGAAAGTTACTATTGCCGACCTGAGTCTACAGAGACTCCCCATGAGCCACTAAAACAGTCCCAGGGAGCCACAGTAGATGGACCACACATTTTGCCCTGCATTGCTTTTTTTAACCATTCTCAACAGGGGTCATATGGCCCCAAGGGGACACTGGTACAATTGAGGGGGTCAGAGACTGCAAACTGTGACAAGGGACAAGGGGAGCCCCAAGGATTTATGAAATACCCAAGCAACAACCTTAGTTGAAGTCAAAAAATTTTCCTCTTGTTTAAAATATTTTTCAAATAACCATTTGAATTCAGCATGCCTGATAAATTCATGGCTTAAGCTCACCTCACATCTTGATTTAAAAGTTAAAATCCACAAAAGTTGAGGCTTTTGTGGTATATTTCATACCCTGTAGCAACCATCTGGAGTCTCTTGCATAGCCTCATTTCAGAATTGGTTCTGAATCAGACTTCACTGAGTCAACATATTCACTACTGTTTTTTTTAAAAAAAAAATTGTCCAGTATGTCAGAATGTTCAAGTTTTCTTGGTGTTCAATAATCAATGATTTTCTGTCTATCTGTCAATGTTTTATCCCTGTTTGACTGAGGAAGCGGTGGAACCTAAGAAAAACTCCTAAGGGGGCCATGGCCAAAAAACAGCTGAGAATAGCTGCATTAAAGCCTGGACACCTAACTAAGCCCATTCCCAGCTGTTGCTCTTGATCACCTGTTCATCACTAAACATTTGTCCATGTACTGTGCTTGGCATTGGCACATCCAAGCAACAGAAAGGAAGGGAGGGGACTAGGGAGAGTCCAAGGGTGCATGTACCATTTGGAGTAAGACAGAGTGGAGGGCCACCATCTAACTCATGAGGCTTCTTCTCACCCAAGCCCTGATGGAGCAGTACACGTCCTGAGCAAAGTTCGCTGTGGACTGCCACTGAGCCTTCCACAAGCCTTGGATGCAGCATCATACTTGGGGGAAATTTCCTGTCTCCTGTGTCTTGTGGGTAAGGAACATAACCAGATGATTCTCTGATCCCACAGCTCTCCAGCAGCAACAGAATGGCTGTTAGAGGTGGCTATCACAATGGCATGGTCAGTCCAGCATGGAGAAGGCTTTGCTTGTTGGGAAAGGAGGAAGGGAATACCAATTTCCACAGTGACCAAACATGCACACACACACACACACACAGAGATGCACACAACATGGAAATAAACTTGTGTGTGTCACTAGCAGGATTCTGGGAAACATCTACTTTCCGTGTGTGTGTGTATGTGTGTGTGTGTTCACATTTATATAAAAGGTGTAATTTAGTGAGGATTATGTGTTTTTCATTTTATACTCCTGGTAATCCGAGGCTGTAAATTGCGTACCTAGCTCATGCGCAAATCCAGCATTGATCAATCTGGCTATTAAATAAAATAGGACAAGGAAAAAATGAAAAGCTTGGAACAGTGAAGTTCCTTCCCAACAGAATAGAACGTCTTCTTGCTGTTGAATAAAAAAATAGCACTTCATCCAGGAAGGGTTCTCTGTTCTCCCCATCCCTTTTCCTCCATTCATTTTGATGCTAGGGATCTGGGGAAAACCCGTGAGAGAAGTTGTGACTGAGCAAGATTACAGCTGCCAAGCTCCTCACCTCCAACTGTGCCAACACTGAAGTCAAAAGCTGGCGCTGCCTTCCTCTCTGTTTGATGTGAGTGTTACATTACATGCTGGGAAGGAAGGGCAGGCCCCAGCAGTCAGTGAAAGAGAAGAGGGAATGGCCCAGTGGTAAAGGAGATTAAAAAAAAATGTGAACCTTGTGGTGAATCATGAAGCGGTGTTGAGAAAAATGGAGTGCTGGCAAGGGGAGGAGGAAAGGAAATGTTTGCAACAGGAAGCAAAGCAATTTCTGTGGAAGACATCAAGCTCCAGTTGACTATTAATAGATTACAGAGGATGTCTGCTCACCTGGCAGGGAAAGAATGCGAGTTACTGGATGGCTTCTAAATTTTCAAAGGAGATATAGTGATCAAGCTTCTGACACTGACCCTCCACCACCACCACCACCACAAAGAACATGATGGAAAATTTGCTCGCACCTGCTCCAATCACCAGCAAAATGAACCTCCTTCTCCACATTCAACTGATGTTTACAGTAGATTGGGGAGGGAAGTTATGATTGTGACAACAGTGTCACAACCATGACAATCATGAATACAGGACAGTTATGGCTACAAAATACTGGCCACGAATGATAATAGCAATGGCCTGCAGGCAGTGAGAGGCTGGTACACATCAAACAATTGTCTTTCCTTCCACTCACACCCAGCACTTTGAGAAACTTCTGCAAAGCCAGCTGCATCTGGGTGGGGGTGGGGGAACGTACCAGTCCTCCTGAGCAGATTATTAGAATGTTCTTGTTAGAGGCAGCAACTAGCATACCTATGCTTAGCAGCTGGCTGTTGGCATGCCTAACAGTTTTGGCATAGCATGTAATCGTGTTATTTCCAGTGTGTTGATCATAGCCACATCCTTTCTCTTCCTGCGTCACTTGTTCTGCAAGTAGTCTGAGTTTCTTGGGGCTCCATTTTCTAGTCTGCTGTTCTCTCTCTCTCTTCCCCATGCTTAAAGGGCACATGCTATACAGCCACTCACCATGAGATGCTATGCAGCTATTAGTATCTGTAAATAAACCTACTTCACACATTTTTACAAAGAAGAGTATTCTTTACTATATTTCTCAGCTAGACCCTGTGTATGGTGGGGTGGGACTGGTTGCTTCTCACCTTCTGCTTGGAAATACTAATTATGTTGCTTGTGAAACACACCACTTTTTTTTACATTCCTCAACAGCTCATAGGGCTGCAGCTGGAACCAAAGGTTAATCTACCCTCCTTTTGCTGGATTCTACTGTTCTACCACCAGATGTCCAGTAGAAGATACTGCCCATTTCATCCATATGGATAAATGTACCTCCTTTCCTCTGAGCACAAGGAATTACAGAGATAACCCATTAGCATTATCCTGAGCTTTAAAACAAACAGTCAATCAAAAACTCTCAAGTTTTTGGAAGAGCAATGCCATGATATATGAACCTGGCTTATTAACAAGTAAGTTGGACAACTAGTAGAGAGCTGGGGGGGAGGTTACAGGGGCTGTACCCTTTGTGGTATTCCTAGATATAGATTTTTTTGTGTACATGAAACTGAAAGTGGTGTCTCAATCACTTTTTAAATTTTGCTGTTAGAGAGTGTTTTCAAATGTGGGGTGTGAGAATAATATCTAAATGGAGAACTATTCTCCCACCTAATATCTGAATCTCCACCACAGCAAAATTGTGAAAGTGATTGCCTCTCCCTTTCTCTCTCTCTCTCTCTTTCCCCAACAAAACAAAGCAAAATGGAAAACTACGTTTCCTGGACCAGCATGATATAATAGTTTGAGTCTTGGGCTGAGCTTTTGAGAGACCAGCGTTGAAATCCACGGGTTGACTTGGGAAAAGTTGAACTCTCACCCTCTGAGGAGGGCAACACCAAGCCACCTCTGAACAGATCTTGCCAAGACAACACTGTAATAGGTTAGCCTTAGGGTTGCCGTAAGTCAAAAGTATCTTCTCTGTTTGGTAGTGGGGGGTTAGGAAGGCACACAAAAACTTCCCCAGCCATATATAGTCTACAGGCCATATGTAGCCTATAGGCTCCAAAATTTCCATCTCTGTTTTTTTATCAAGCTACGTTCCCCCTAGAGCAGTCACGTAGGGATGGGGGCAGGGAGGGCGGTTCACCCTGGGCAGCAATGTTTTTTGGGTGTCCTGGCCTGTAGCCATGCCCCGGTGCACCCCGGCCATGCCCCTTGCACCAAAGCCCCGCCCCTCTCTCCCCTTTCCCACACTCCAACCTCTGCCACTGCCCTAGAGAGACCTTGCCCTACAGAGTAAGAGATCTCTCAGCTGAATGGTCAAATCATCTAATCAGCATTCCTTTCATAATGATGACACTTTGATGTCACTTTAACCACCATGGCTCCATCCTATGGTTTCCTGGGATTCATAGTTTTGTAAGGTCTTAACATTCTCCATGAGAGAGCTCTAGTGTCTCCCCAAAGTCCAAATCCCAAGACTCCATAAGATGGAGCTATGACCACTTAGAGTGGTGTCAAAGTGCAAGAACTGTGTAGTTTGAAGGAAACTCCAGTCTGAGACAATTCCTTTGTCTCTTTGCAAACAAGATGTCCTGTGCCATGGTAACTGGATGGATCTGGATGACTGAAGGACACAAGGCTGCAGAAGAGCAACACATTCTTAAATTATTCAGTTTTCAGTAAAAAAAAAAAAAAAATCCCACTTGAAACAGCAGTGTTATCAAGTTTCTGTTGATTATAGCACGAAATACTCAGTATTCAAGAGCAGCAAACATAGGCAAGTGGAATTTTTTTAAAAAAAATGCCTCTATTCATTATATTATAATTTTTGAATTGTTGTAATTATAGCAAGACAGTCAAAGTAGGCAGAATTCTGGAGGAGTGGGGGTCAAAACTTTCATTTTGCCTGCCCCTATAGCTATAGCTGTATAGTTGTTTTTGACTGCCAAAGAGCAGGTATACACTTACACATGTATGCATAGCTTGTGGACATACACACAATACACCAAATATTTTCCCCTTCATTAGTGAGTAGAAAGGAGACATGTGATAAAAGAGAAGGAATACATCAGGCACAAATTAAAATCCATTACTGTATTTTCTGCTTATTGATCTACTATAAGCTTCTTAACATTGTTTAATTTAAATAAAACTTCAGTTTGTAACAAAACTATAAAGAGAAAGCAATATCGACCTGCAGGCCAGTAGGCTTGCTGAACTTTGGTTGTCACTGACGCTTGCCCAGTTGAATGTTACAATTTATAATGCCACAAAGCAGACTAGAAATGCAATGCCACTGAAGTTCTAGGAACAGAGATATATCAAGCGACTGAAAGAGAGTGAGGAAAGTTTGGAGCACGGTGTAGCAGGTTGGATGACACCTTTGCTTCAGGATATCCCCTGAATTCCCATAGGAAGTTTGGAAGGTAACAGGTGTACCCTCAGTAATGTTCCACCTAAGGAAAGGTGAAAATTTTTTAAAAAAAATAGAATTTTGACTAATTTCTTCTTAGGTCATTTCCACATGGAGATATAGCCCGCGCTGGGACGACCTCACCAGGAGGTTGTCTACACCGCAGGGTGTGCTAGGGTGGCTTGAAAAGGTGAGGTTCAACACCTCAAAGCGCCCTCACGCGGCTGCAGGGGTGGCGCCGCATATTTTATAAAGACCACCTTTCAAGTGGTCTTTTTAAAACAAGATCGTGCTAGCCCGTCACAGTGCCCCATGAAGAACTGTAGGGGCACACAAGCGCGTCCCTGCAGAGCTGCCTGGGGGCGCGCTTCCAACTGGCGTGCTGCCCCGATTGGTGGAGCGCCGCCGGAAGCTGCTGGAAGCCATTTTGGGCACCGCCGGATGCCACCGGACGCTGGTGGCGTGTAGAGCAGCAAACGCGCACTGCTCCCCGCGGGGACAGAGCCACCCGGATTAAGGTAAGCTCCGTTCCTGCGTGCGCCGCCCCATTCCGCCACATTTCACGCCCCCCGTGTGGAAAGGGCCCTAAGTTCATTTGACAAAATGAACTTGATTTTTTTTAAAAAAAATCCATACTGCAGAAAACAAAACTGACAGATTCAGCCATCTTGACAGAAGTTTTCAAGGGCTTAGCTCTTAAAAGTCTAGTTTTGAACTTCTTTTGTGTTCAACTAGTTATTTATTTATTTTTTTACTTATTTTTGTAGCACTGAATCTGAGTTGCCACCTCTTTTTTATGCAGAGCAAATCCTCTTGCATAGATACATGCAGCACTGGATTTACATGTATGATAATGGTAGGATTACACACACACATCTCATTTCAAGTTTTGCATGACATGTTTTTTTTCTCAGTAATGCTATGGGACCTTGTGTACTTCAGATGTAGTTGTCATATACTTTCTTTGTACAAGATTGCTCTTTTGTGACTTTTTTGGATGCAAGATTGCTGTTTTCTGTACAAAAATTTTATTTGGGTAAAAAGCATTAGTTCAGTGAAAAAAACTGATTTTTCCATAGAACATTGATTTACACGGTACATTTTTCTTGCACGAAAACAGCATATGTTATACAAAACACACTGTTCTCTGCAGATAACCTTTTATATTTAGCAAAATCCAATGTTTTTATAAAAGAGGGTTTTTTTTTATGAAAGTCTTGAAATCTCAGAAACTCTGAAGTATTTGATGATATTTTTCAAGAGATATCTTGATGTGTTGAGACTCCTTTCCCATGCAGGTTGAAAAAAAGACAGTATTTTTTCTATGCCTATTTGCATAGAAAAAGAAATGGGAGAAATCAAAACATCTGCATTCAGGGATAGATCTTTGAGTCTTAGGGATTTTAATGTTCAATTATTTTGTACCTCCAAACGAGGGTGAATAATTTCCACAATTTTCTCCCTACTGTGAGAGAAAATATGTATTTCTTTGTAGTTCTCACTGGCTATCTCAAAGTGCATTGGGAAATTATTTTGTACAGAAATACACTTTTTATGTGTATGTGTAAAAATTATGGGATTTGTTTCTGCCCATCTTCAACTCAATATACACTTACATGGGGGTGGAAATCCATTGAAATCCCTAGGGGCATATTTTAGAATGGACATGCATAGGATTGCACTAACGCCATAAAAGGATATTATTGCCATTCCATACTGGCAATATTTTTGGAGGAACTTTCATGGAAGTTCTGTTTTTCTTGGATCGAAAAAGCAAACAGACATAAATACAAGAACCAGGATCCTACTGAGGAGTTATGAATGCATGACCTAGAGTTCCATGTTTGTAACTGTTTGGTATTTAAAATCCCTATGTATTCACTAGTGTAGGGGAAACATAGGGACTGTTAAAGTCCCCAGTTCCCACTTACTGGGCAGCAGTCACTGCAATAAGTAAAGGGCCAGTTCTGTTGTCACTCATGAAGCAGTTGACTGAAGTTCCCGTCCACTCACCCACCCACAGACAAACTTTGGCGTGAGGGGGAATTGCTATGGGGGGTCTGTTTCTGTCTATCACAATGGGAATTTCTCAAGGGAGTGGTGAGAACATCACTCAGCTACCTCCCAAGTGACAGGGGAACCGACGTCTGTCAATTGCAGCAGCTGCTGCCAGATAAGTGCGGATGGTGGGGGCAAGTCACGACTCACTGTGTAGCCATGTAACTATAGCGCTTATCAATTTGCAGCCCCTCAGTAGAATCCCAGCCATTGTTCAGAGAAATTCCATTAGCACTCTGTATACATTCATATTTTTAAATCTCCACAAGTTACCAGATATTAATTAACCTGAACTAATCCCTTTCAAGAGATTTTTAAAAAAGTACCTATTTTTAAAAAAGGATAAAATGACCAAAAAAATTAAATGAAGTGAGATTTTTAAAATTTTTAAAATTTCAAAATGGAGACAAAATAAATGCCAACCTTTTATTTCCTTTGTTGAATCACTACAATCAAATTTCATTCCTTCTGACACGTTTAAGAGGGAAAATAAGTTAAAGTCTCAACTTGTTTGGTTAATTATGCTGCTTCCAACACTCAGAAATAGTACTAATCTTGTATAAAGCAAATCTCCACAAGGAGACATTGATGCTAGTATTTAGTAAAATAATAATTATGGAGAAATGTTTTGAGACTTCTTAGGAAAAAAATGAGGGGGGGGGAAGGCCAGCCTTCAATGGTGTAGTTTCCAGGGTGGCATGAAAAAACCAGCCCGCTGAAAAAGAATTCTGTTCTCCAATGAAATTTTCCTTCAATCCCCAAATTTCTAATATTGCAAAGAATAAAAATAATTAATACCTAGAACTCTTATTTGCTGTGTTTGATAACTTTGCACACCCTTCTTCTTTGGATGCCTAAACTGTATTTCTGAATGCTCACCAGCTCACATTGCTACAATTCTAGAATTCTGAGGACTGAAGAAAAAAATTGTGGGAGAGGTAGAATTTTCATTTGCGGGGCCAATGCTTTCTTTTTGCTTTCTAACATTATTACACTCCTGCCAACCTTCCTGCTAAGTGATGGTAGTATGATATCTTTACTAACACTTGTAGCAGTCTTACATCACTTTAACTGCCATGGTCTCGCACTATGGAATCCTGGGATTTGTAGTTTGGTGAAATTTGTAGTTTGGTGTGTCTTTAGATTGTAAGCCTGAGGACAGAGAACAGTCTTTTTTCTTTGTTCTTTTTTCTTGTAATCACTGTGAACAGTGATGGTGGCAAATCATCATCATCATCATCATAAATATTTGGCAAGAGACCTAGTGCTGTAGTTCTGGACAGGGTACCAGGAATTCTATTCCAAAATTCCAAGTTCTGGTACCACTCTACATGAAAAAACAACAAAGACTGGTAACACCAAATAGAAGGGATGTAGAGAAGAGATAAAGGGTGTTTAAAAAGATGATTTTATTCTTCCAATGAATCCAATGTGTTTCGGCTTGGTAATATTTAATGGCCTTCTTCAGGGGCTGATAAAAGTATACCGCTCTACCTTCTGCTTCTCAAATTATCAGTTGCCAGTCATAAACTCAAAAAGTCTCTTTTGGAATCCCTTCAGGGGATTTTGAAGTTGCATTGCAAATTATATTTTGCTCTTGTATGAATGTAACTCGGTCAATAAATGGTTTTAAAACCGAGACATTTTACATACATTTTTATGTACATATTTGCCAACATATTAGATGCATCAGTATATAAGATGCACCCCACTTTTCAAAGGGTATTTTTCAGGGAAAAAAATTAGTTCTCTTGTGAGGCAAAATGCACAGGAAAGGAGGGGAAGGAAAGGAGTGTTGCACCAGGCTTTCCCCACCTCTCCCTTCCTGTTTTGCGTGGTCATGGAGAACTCCCAGCAAAGTCAAAATGCACAGGAGAGGAGGGGAAGGAAAGGAGTGTTACACCAGGCTTCCTCCACCTCCTCCCTTCCTGTTTTGCCCAGGCAGGGAGAACTCCTTTCACTCCCCCTGCCTTTCTTATGTTTTTAGCATTACCATGTTTGGTAAATGCACCCCATTTCAGAGGGTATTTTTTAGGAAAAAAGTGTGTCTTATATGCCATCAAATACGGTATACATCCAGTGTAGTTTAGTGGCAAGGATGTTGGACTACGACCCTGGAGACCAGGGTTCAATTCCCTGCTCAGCCATGTTACCCCCAAAAGTGGATGAGTTAGAGGTGCCCCCGCAGTTCCAGTGCCTCCATGGAACCATGGGGAATTAGTAATTCAAAAGGAGGCCTGCGAGAGAGGGGTAAGCTTACAGGATCTTTCTGGCTATATATGGGGAAAATCACAAACACACACAAGATTCAAGCAGTCTCACAACCACACAAAGCTAACCAAAGGAAAGGAAGGAAAAAGTAGGATACTGAGAAGTTGGGATGAAATGGGAGATATTTACCTATCCTGCAGAGAAGAGATAAAGTGATGTGGCTCAGACTAAGGGTCCAAGGGTAGTACAAGAATTGGAATCTGAACAGCAGCCTGGATCCAGTGTACTATGAGTTGTCTGGTTCAGGTTTAAATACCCTATTTCTGCCCTAAGGAGGAAGGTGTTAATGGCTCTCTGGCAGAGCAGACAGTGGGGTCCAGAATGGGCTAATGGTCTTAGTATTAGGTGACAAAGCGTTAATGGGAATAGTGATAGCTTCTTAATGACTGGGCAGGTGAGGAAACAAAGGAGAATTCTGGTGGGAAGAAAAAGCAGGTTGATGACAATCAGTTGCTCTGTTGATACAAATTCATGCACTATTGTGTTGGAAGGTTGAGTCATTGAGAGGATATTTGCAAGCTCTTTAGCACTGGAGCTTCCCAGCTGATAATATCTGGCTATGCTCTCAGGTCCCATCTGAGCTACTTTCACACATGTTCAGCCAGTCCTCTCTGCCAGCATAGCTTTTCAGCCACAACAGTGTATGGTTTATATTTTATACTAATTAAATAATGCTAATTGTCAATCATACCATTGAGTAGGGGTGTATGGAACAGTAACAGCCACAGAAATCCACTGGGTGATCTTGGTGTGTCACACACTGTCAGCCCCAGAAAACCTCATGATAGTAGGGTTGCCATAAGTTGGAAATGACTTGAAGGCACACAACAGCAACAACAACATGTCTATATGATTGATAGAGCAAATTGTAACTTGTTTCCTGTTATTTTCTTGTTGTTGTTGTTGTTGTACTGTCCTTTTTCTTTCCTTTATCTTTCATCAGCCCCTGAAGAAGGCCAGTAAATATTACTAGGCTGCAACATGTTAGGCTCATTGGAAGAATAAATTCATCTTTTTAACACTATGAGACTTTGTCTCTTCTCTAAATCCCCACCACTCCACATGTGCCTGCATTTGCATTGAGGGTAAATACTTCCACCAGTGCAAACAGCTTTTATTCATGCACAGGAGGTCTAATTCCACTTGAAACTGCAGGGTGCATTACCGAGGGGATGCCCTTTTAGCTCCTCATGTCAAAGTTCCAAGGCACCATGCATGTTATGCATGCTTTTAAATCCATTCATACAACTGCCCATTATGCAAAAGAAAGCTGTTGTGGCCCTACATTTATCTCAGCGGAGAGATCCTGCTTCCAGAGGGTCCTTCTCTTTGACAATTCCCACATGACAAACAAGCTGCCATGTCCTATAACCATGGTTTTGCCTCCCACCAACATCCAATTGAAATTAACCATGTCATTCCTTCTCAAATATTTTATTTTTTTGAAATATTTTTTATTAAAGTTTAAATTGAAAATTAAAAAAAAAACCACCCCACTTCCAAGCTTTTTTCTTTTTTCCAGTCCAGTCTGCTTGTTTACATTCCGTTCATATAGTTTCTGTTAAGGATAACCTTACATTGTTGCATCTTACATTGTTACATTGCTGCTTTGCCTTGCATTACATACCATCTTGCTTTATTCCTTTTTCTTTTCTTATGCTGTATCTTTATCCAGTTCAAGACTTCTCTCCATTCCCTTTCAAAGTTCTGGCTAGGCGTATTTTTCAATGAAAATGTTAACTTTTCTATCTCTACCATATCCAGAACTTTTAATTTCCATTCTTTTATATCAACATAGTTCCTTTCTTTCCAGCATTGTGCTTATGTCAATCTTGCAGCAGTTATCAAATACAACAATGTCTTCTGGTGACATCTTATTTCTCTTTGTTGCCCTAGCATATTTAACAAATAAAACTCTGGCTTCGTTTCAAAATTTAATCTATAAATTCTTTGAATTTCATCATGTATTCCCTTCCAAAATTTCCTCATATATCTGCCTGGGAGAAAGCCTGTTTGACCTTTGTGAATCTTGTCCTGTATTACGTATCTCAGTCATTTTGCCAATATTGTCACCAATATTTTATAATCTATATTCAGCAAAGAGACTGGTCTGTAGTTTTTCACTTCTCTTTTATCTTTATCTTCTTTAGGTATCAATATGATATTTGCTTCTCTGCAGGATTGTGCCTTCTCAAATATTTAAGCCGACTCAGGGTTAATGCTCACAAGATTATTCTGAAGAATAGGATTCACTTGTCACTTAAAAAAAGGTGTTGTGCATCATTTGGTAGCCTTCTAATTATTATTTTTTTCTGCTGCTGCCATAGCACTGATGTGCTACCTTGCAGTTTTGCCCTGCTTACCGGTGCTGATGCCCAAGGACTCACGCCAAGGCTCTGGCTTCCCTACAGAGCCATCTTTTGCTAGACTCAAGCATTTCCCCTTTGAAGGGGGTGCCTTTGACATGACATGATATCCCATTGCTGTTGAAGCTGTTAGGTGCAGTTCAGATTAGAAATTCGGATCTGAATTTCCCCTTATCTGAATTTCTTCCTGCATTTTGGGCTTCTGGGTTAAAGATTTGTTTCCAAAGAGAATATTGATATATGAGGAATTTTCCATTATTCAAGTTTTTTTAAAAAAAATGCAAGCTCATACTCATGTTTTACTGGCTACATCTTTTGATTCATTCACATCTTTCTCCCTTTCTACCGTATTATAAGCATGAACAGACTGACCATTGATAAAACACTGCAAGATAGCCAGGAGTGGGCAAATTGTAGCCCAAGGGCTGTTTCTGCAACCCACAGCCCTTCTAAACTGTCTGAACTGTTGTCATTGTTGTTGTTTTTACTGGCTATTTCTTGTCTATATCTCTGTACGTCATATGTGAATGCTATCTTCTTTCTCTCTTTCTCTTAAACAATGTAAACCAAAGAAACTTGTTTCCCATCTGTAATTGCAGCAAAAAGATTTGAATGGTTAGCTTTGAAAAGTTCATATTCGCAAGGCTGAATTTGGGCTACCATTTTGTTTTACTGATCGATTGATTCTTCATCTTGAAGAGGTACATGGATAGCAGCATGATCTTCTCCATGCTGGAACAGATGGATCTATAAAATTTTGTCAGTGCAAATGGTAAAGAATTTAATTTCGTTCCTCCTTTTTTTTTTAACAGAGATTAGCCAAAATTCACTGATTTCTTCACAGATTTTCCGGGAAGAAGCTGAAAAGTTAAAAACAAAGCAAATGTGAGGCAAATCAAAACTGACTTTTAGTACATGTTTTTAGTATTGCAGACCCAATAAAACAAGCATCTCTTCATTATCTAAAGTCTGTGATGAGATAACATTTATATGAATAAGATACAAAATTAAGCTGAGGTAGTGTGTGTGTATGCACACAGGCCAAGATTTTGCACGCAGAACTCTATGATGGTACCCTTGTCACCATCCCAGGACTCACCATTCCACAGCAATAGTCTACTAAATAGCCATTCCATTGCTGGTGAAAAGGGGGAGAGCACTGGAGAACTATCTGCTCATAGCCATAGGTGTTTCTTCTACTGAGACCCACTGGGCTGCTATGGAGGTTTCAGCAGATGATGCCATTGCCCTGCATTTGGCTATAGGTACATAGCCAAACAGTCCTCTGACTTCCCACTACTCTCCACCATCAACCAACTGGCCTATCAGGGGCTGCTTTTGCAGTGATATGGTGAGTCTCAGGGTGGAAGGCTTCGGTCACTGCAGAAAAGGAAGAGAACACCAACATCAACAACAAGAATAGCATGGACAAGCATAAGGTGGAATTACAACTGCATACGTCACTAACAAGATGTTGGCTATATTTGTGTATAAACAAGCCCATGTTTTAAAAATGCCATGTTAGTTGTAAGTGACTAAAAAAAAAAAAGTTGACCATGCCCTCCAGTATAAAGAGTCAATGTTGACAGCAGCGTACGTTGTATTTATCTGTTTCAAAAGGAAAAAAAGTGGGCCAGCAACATTAACCTCCCAACAAACAGAGAACTGAATGAATTAAAAAGCACTAAGCCATAAATCCCATTTCTTTTATTGACACAGTGATAAAAACACCTGGAGGCTGCTTGGTGAGGAAAAGGGTAGACTGCAGACACTTGCTGTGAGATGTGCTATATATATATAAAAAGAACAACTACATCACACAGCGAAAAAGCAGAGGTGAAGAGTTACTTAGATGTATTGAATCATATACTTTGATAATATCACTCCTTACATTAGATTACACTATATAACTGTTAACAGAGAATTCACATGCTTCACTATATGAACCCATGTGAACCACATACTTCTCTGAATTTGAACAAAATGACCAGAATGCTATTGGTGGCTTACATGGCGTAACTTCTGGTTACACTTGTACAACTCCTTTTAAAGACAGAAGGAGGGATCCTGCCACCTTGCACCACACTGTTGCTACTACTTACGCTGGAGCAACTGGAGGCTCCCAGAGACAGCTCTTCCCTGCCAATGATGAACTACACAGGTGTGCCTGGGAGCCATCTGCTTGCCCTTGTGCACCCGAGAGCACAGAACCAGTTTGTCCAGGTGATGACAATTGTTTCTTCTCCTCATCTAGGTGGCAAGGACAGGAAGATAGTTTCTGGAGATATCTCTAGGACCATTCAAAGGCTGGGGAGACAGATCTCCTGCGACAGCCAGGAGAGTAGAGGCAGCCATTGACTCTGAGTACCAGTATAGGTCTGCTAGCAGATATATATGCTGCACCAGTGGTCTTATTGGATCTCAACCCCAGACTTCAGCTCACTCCTGCCATGTGTGAAATTGGGATGGAAAGAATATTTGTGAACATTCAAAACCCAGATGGAAGTGATAGGAAACCCTGAAGTGGAGAATCCTGAACAGGTAAGATCTTGGTTCAGGACTTATTATGTATCTCCATCAAGGGATATAGTTCTCTTCATGGAAAATATCATGTACTGCACTAAAAGGGTATTTTCTGCACAGAAAACAAGTATCCTGCTTTTGTTGTTTGTGCCTTCTAGTCATCTCCAATTTATAGTAGCCCTAAGGTGAACTATCTTGGTTTTTGGGGGGGCTAAGAGTGTGTGACACCCAATGGATTTCTATAGCCAAGCAATGAATTCAACCCTGGTCTCCAGAGTTGTAGTTCAACTTTCAAAACACAACACATACTAGCATCCTACACTGAAGACATCATTTTCTGCACAGAAAACAACATTTTGACACAGCAAATTCTGTTTTCTGGCCATAAACACTTCATGCATCTTTTAAAGAGTAAGTCCTGAACACAGGAAAACTCGGAAAAATTCAGCAAGTTTTCAAGGACTTTCTCACAACACACTGAAAAATGGTTAAATTATTATTTTTTCTTTAGAACAACAATATTTATGAAGATTTACATTTCTAGTGTAGCTAGGATTGCTAGGTTCAACAAGGAACAGGGCTCCCGTCACTTTGTTGTCTAGAAGAAGGAATTTCTGTGAGTGTTGCTTGACATACAATAACTCATAGCTCTCATAGGCAACCACCACACCAGATCCACATTATCAGGGCAAACAATGCTATTTCCATGGAGGGAATGCCATGAGTATCATCAGTTCCCTCCAAGGGAAAATGATATGTAAGAGTCCCAGCAATCCCCAAAAGGTAAAGATGCTCTTGTGAGAACCAGTGTGGTGTAGTGGTTCAAAGCATTAGACTATGACCTTGGAAACCGGTGTGTCATTCCCTGCTTGGCCATGGAAACCTACCTTGGGTGTACCACACACTCTCAGCTCCAGAAAACCCAATGATAAGCTTGCCTTAGTGTCACCATAAGTTGGAAATTACTTGGAGGCACACAACAACAACAACAACAACAATGCTCTGCTGGCAGAGCTTGGATTAATTTTTTGGGACTTCAGAGCCCTCCTCCAACAACTTATTCACTGGTCAGGCTGGTGCAGGATGCTGGGAGTTCCCCAAAAGTAAATTTTCCATGTGCTGGAGACTGGGATTGCCCATAGCTACCACCACTTCTGGGCTTGCATGCCCCTTAAAAGGAAAAGGGTAAAGACAACTGCAGGAACATCCTGAGTGTCCTAAAAACATTGTATGCATCTATGAGGTTCAACCATTTTCAAGCTGAGCAAGCAATGTCTTCCTATGGGAAGGGAGGAAATTTTATGAAAAGTTTTTCCTCTGCCTGGTTTAAAGGAGTACAAATGACCTGTTCTTACTTCTAGAACAGCACCAATATACATACTACCATTTTGGATTTCTGTTCATGGTGAGTCTCTCTGTTTGTTAAAGGTATGTATGTGGGGAGGGTGAGAGACAGTTTTGAGCTTGCACATCTTCTCAGTGTGCACCAATGTACATGTATAAAGATTAATAATAGCAAAAGGAGGAAGAGTGATATGAACATGCAGTCACAGCAAGATTCTATTCTGTTCTGTCCCATACTATTCCATTCCATTCCTTTTTTTCTTTTCTTTCTTTAGTACTGTGATTTAAGCGATGTACATGTATGTGCATGGACTTGTAGGAACTCAAAGGGAAAAAGAATCAAAATGCAACTTGCAGGAAGCCCATTTTTTAAAACATCAAACACCGTGAGGGTGTTATGAAATCTATATATCCTCCAATACTTCACAGATCAAAACCAGGACATATGTGGGCAAGCAACATCGGAGTGTAGTCCGGAAGGCAAAAGTTATAAATGAGGAAGAATACATGAGCTAGGAGAGGCTGCAGCAGTTTGCTTTCACCTGAGCCTTCTGGGTAGATCAAGATTCCACTGCCTGCTCCCCTCTCCCCACTGCTGAGTGTAATGAATGCAAAATACTTTTGCATTTTAAACTCATTTTGTAGCAACTGAAGTAGGTTGAGGACAAAGGGAGAAAGTGGGAAGAGAAGACAGAAACTGGAACATTTTAAAAGCATCTGACAAAGTATGATGAAAGAGATTTAACGAGTTTGTCCTTACCAAATTGGAACAATTGGAGAGAATGAGCTTATCAAAAAGGTGAATTGCTGCTCTTGAAGGCTTTCAGGAGAGACAGTCAGTTCTTAGGGAAACAGAAAAGGTGCCTTTGAGGAAGTCCAGACAGTCTCACAGCCACAAATTTTGTCTTCAGAGAAATTCTTTTCCACTCCTACAACACAAAGTCATGAAAACAAAGTGCGTTCATCTACACCATGCATTGCATACTGGTGACAGAGAGTTGTACAACAATTAGGTATAGCTTTTCAATTTTAAGTTAAATGTACAGCCATCAAAAAGTTACTATTTGGACTACAAATTCTAAAACCTCCCCCCTAGCATGGCCACAGGCTGAGGTCTGTTCACTCTTTGCTGTGGATTGTAGTGAAAATAAGGATTGCCTTCTCCTTGTTGATACTCCAGCAACAGCTAATGGTTCCTGGTTGAAAAATTCATCAGCCCATGGTACTAAGTTCAACCCTTGGCCATCCCACCAGGTTCTGATTTGGCTATGTCTTTCCAGAGAAGTACATATGTTTCCTAACAAATGAGACATCCATTCAGACAGGTACCCTTTGGTTGCCTATTCATTTATTTGGAAAAAACATATCTAATATATGAAAGTCAAAGTTTGTCTTTCCGTGTCAGACAGAGAAGACCTCATATGATTGGCTGTTTTAGGCAAGAAGACCTTATATCAGTGGTTCTCAACCTGTGGGTCCCCAGATGTTCGTGGACTTCAGCTCCCAGAAGCCCTGAGCATTGACCATAGTGGCTGGGGCTTCTGGGAGTTGAAGTCCATGAACATCTGGGGACCCACAGGTTGAGAACCACTGCCTTATATGATTGGCTGCCTGAGAAGGTTCTTTGGAGTCCTGGAGTTTGCAGTTTAGGGAGGGGTCTTTAGAAATCTCACCCAAAGAGCTCTTGGGCCTCAGTCAACTGCGACTGTCTTGAATAGGCCGGTTACTATGGAGATGAGGCCTAGCAGTAACAAGGAGGACAATGTATGCCCTCAGGAACCCAACCTGTGTATGTTAATAACTCTGAATACAGGTTGGATTGGAGAATATGGGGAAAAGTTACAGGTACTGGACAAGACAGTTTGGGGAATTAGAGACACAGGATCTCATTTTTTTTTTAACAAGTATTACCTATGAAAAAATAAGATCTCGGACAACATGGAGTATACACACTAATCTATTGTACAGGGCCCTCATTTTTCCACAATACTCATTTATCATTTCAGAGGAGGCCTTTCTCTCTGTCCCACCACCATCACAGGCAAATTGGGCAAGGACATAGGAGAGAGTCTTCTTGGTGGCTGATCCCAAGCTGTGGACTTTCCTCCCACAGAAGGTGTGCTTGGCTCTCTTTCTGTTGTCTTTCCATCAACAGGCAAACATACTCTCATTTAGGAAGTGCAACTGAAGAATGTTTTAATGTGAGGACTTCTGCCTTTATCTTATTATTGTTTAATGTGCTTTAGGTTGTTTTAACTTTGTACGTTTAACAGATTGACTTGCTTTTACAATTTTGCATAACAAGATTTGTTTTACTTTGTTGTAAGCTGATCCTATGAGAATGGCAGGATATAAACAAAATAAAATAAATGCTGGGTGGAGAGTCTCCAGCCCCTGGTGTTAGCAGAAACTGTCTTTGCGGTTGTCCCACAGCTTCTGTCATTTCTCCCCCTTCAGATGTCCCAAGGGTTGTGTCATTCCATGACAAGGTAGGTTTAGAAAAAAAAATGACAGCAGCCAGCAGGGGCTGCCATTTTTAATGGCACTCACCATCTTATCTACAGAATGTTCTAGAACAGAGGTGACCAAAGTGTAGTCCTTAGGGCCATGTGGCACACCGAAGCTGTTTCTGCAGCCCATAGGTAGTCCAGATTCTCCAAACTTCATTTTTCTGGTCAACTAAGAAAGCAAGCAAGCAAACAAGAAAAAAAGAGTGAGTGAGTGAGTGAGTGAGTGAGTGAGAGGGAACGATTGTGTTTTTGGAATTTTCCAGAAAAGCCATTCACCTTTTAAATATGTTGCATACCTCCTGCACCATTTACCTTTAAAAAATAAATATTGTTCACAGAATCTAAAAGAAAATTATTTCAAAATGCTGCATAGATGGTATTTAGACCCTCTTAAATTAAGTAATATGTATTCATTAAAAGAGAAAGCTTGCTGGAAATGCAACAAGAAGATGGGTCCTTTTATCACATGTGGTGGATGTGCCCAAAGGTTATAGGCTACTGGAAAAAAATACACAAAACAATGACAAATATTCTCTAAATAGACCTTCCATTAACTCCGGAATTTTGGTTATTGAATATGACCCATCAAATTGATAAGAAAAATAGACAGTGGGAGACAGTTATTTTATATATGATTACCGCTGCAAGGATCCTTCTAGCAAGCTATTGGAAAAGAGCAGAAATTCCAACAATTGAAGAATGGTTGGATAAAGTGCTGGAATATGCAATGTTTGAAGACCTGACACTTAGAATGAAACATGGGGTGAAAGAAAGGGGAACGAATGATATGAGTTTAATTAAGAGGTATATTGAAGAAAATTATTCAATGTTATGCCAATAGATCAAGAAATAAATATGATAGACGATAGATGTCAGAAAAATATAACGGAAATAATAAAAATAAACAATTAAGGTGATATTTCTGTTAGATGAGACCAGACTGCATTAAGATGTTAGATTTAATGAGATCACAGGGAAAATAGATATTAAGAAGGGTTCAACCCAGGGAAGAGGGGAAGTATGTTTAGAAATATAGCAAACATGTACGAAACAGAGCTATGTTTTAATTGTTTGTTATAAAATAATGATTATGTCAAAATGCAGATCATTTTGTAATCTGATTGATTTTAATAAAAATTATAGAAAAAAAAAATAAAAAAATAAAAAATAAATATTGTTCAAAGCCAGACAGACTTGCAGCCATTTCCAGATTTTTGTCAATCCATGTGGTTCCCAGATGGTCCCGGAAAGAGAAAATTGACCTCTGGAAGCTGCTCCCCATCCCCAAACCCCCTCTAGAATGAGGCAACAGGCAGCACATTCAACACTAAAAGTTGGTGGCTAACAGGAGATGAGCGCTGCTTCTAGTGGAATCACAGGATGAGGCAGCAAAATAAATTAATAAAATAAAGCTGGGATGGAGAGAAAAAGCAACAAATGGTATGACAAGAAATGCAGTAAGAAAATTAGAGAATACGAAACAGAATGTGAATTTAATGAATGGGCAATTAAATGGATTTGATCTTTAAAGAGCAAAAGGATGGTAATTACAAAATGGTGGGGCATAATATTGCACCTCTGTCTCTGCCATGTTCATCTACTTGTCTTGCTCTGTGGGACAGTATTTCTGAAATCAAAAGTCAAAAAGACTAAGCAGTCATTAGATGGTGTCTCCTTTAAAAAAAATGATTGTATTTTATTTTGCCCTGTAGATATGTTATTTTCACAGAACATTTCATAAAAAATACCAGAAGCCTGTGTTTTACAATGCCACAGTAAATTTGACAGTTAACTAACGAGAGCAGTTTCCATTTCAAATTCAGTTCAATTTCAATGTTTTAGTGCTGCATAATTAAATTGAAAATCTTCTTTAAAATACAGATACAGGCCCTTTCCACATGTGGGAAAGGAACTGCGAAAAACGCTACTCACCTGACTTCTTCAGCATCCGAGCGAGTCCATCGGGACGAGGAAGAGTGCGAGCTCATCACTCCACACTGCTCCGGCATCCAAAATGGCGGCTTCTAGTTGGTGGAGGCTCTCCACCAACTGGAGAAGCTCGCCAGCCTAAAGCCCGCCCCCGGCAGATCTGCAGGCACATACTAGTGCGCGCCTGCAAGTCTGCACCAGAGCGCGGGGACGGAGCAACACGGAGTTGCGCGCTCCATGCTTTTTAAAAAAGCACACTGCGTGACCAGTTCTGGTCACTCTGAACCAGACTGAGGTGTGGAACTACAGAAAGTAGTCTGCCCCAGTCCACTCTATGGTGCAGAAGATCTCCGTCGGAGGTCGCTCTGCACCGTTTTAATAGCCTGGTGCGGAAAGGGCCACACACTCTCACACCAAGGCCATTTCCGCACTAAACTGTTATAGTGCTATTATTCCACTTTCAACATTCTATGGAATCCTGGGGTTTCCAGTTTAGGGAGGGGCCTTTAAGAAGTTGAAAGCAGAATGTTGAATGTTGAAAGTGGAATAACAGTCTAGTGCAGAAATGGCCCAAGTTTCTTTTCTGTAAAAAAATAAAAAGTGGGGAGGAAGGAATTAAACACTTTCCTTCTCTATTGGTTTAGGGTTTTTCTTAACTACAGATTTTTTTCAACTCATCCAAAGATCCCCTAAAAGCAACACATTAAGGTGAATCAGTGTGAACAAGAAAAGGAAGACTACTTTGATCTTTCTTTCTTTTTCGAAAAGGGAGCAGTTAGTTCTTGTTTACTTCAGTTTATCCTGCCACAGCATGTTGGATACATACAAATTCTCTTGTTTTAATGCTCCAGTGATTATGTGCTCACAATGCCACTGCATCACATGGCAAATATTTCTCAGCATTTCCACTATGTACTAAGCACACAAAAACTGCTAACTGTAATGTTTATCAAATCTAGATGGTCTTCCACAGTCAGTTGCTGCAACCAAGTGCCATTTTTCTTGGATTGATTGGACAAGCTGACTCAAAAGGGTTTTTTGGTATCCCACCTCTTCTTCTTTTTTTTTAATGCTTCATTTCCTAAAGTTTTGTTCCATATTTTTTGGTCCTCCTCCCTCATTACAGGATCCCTGCCCCCAGAGCTTCGAGTTTGGGGTCTGTGGAGCATTCTTCCTTGTAATTTGAACCCACTGGTTAAGTTTCTATCCTTTGGAGTAGCAGAAAACCAGCTGGCTTCCACCTGACAACTCTGTACATAGTTGAAGATGGTTATCCTGTCACCTCTCAATCTTCTCTTCTTCAGGCTAAACATAACCATCTCCCTCAACTATTCTTCACAAGCCTTGGTTCCCATATTTTTATCTTCTTTGTCATGTTCCAGCTTGTCAATATCCTTCATATGTATCCACCCAGAACTGAGCACAGTCCATCCACGTGTGTAACTGGCCGGTTAATACAACTACAATTCTTCCAACACTATTCTGGCCATGGTTTCCTGCTATTAACCTTGAATCCCTTAAGCTAATCTGCTATCCTTGGGTATAATGGAAGATGCTGTCCTGTTGAAGTGAGCTTCAGGTGCCAGTCTAGTGAGATTCTGCATGTGAAGCATGGAACAGCACTGGCTTCTCTTTCATATCAAGAATGAAACTTTTTTCTTCTGAAAATTCTCTTGCATCTTCAGAAGAAAAGCCTTGCTGAATCACATGAAAGGGCTATTTAGTCCAGTATCCTGTTTCCCAAATGGTGTGCCGCAACACATTAGTGTGTCACCTGAAGTCTGTAGATGTGTTGCCTACAATCTTGGAAATCTATGTTACTATTTATAAATCATAAAAAATTAAAAATATATGAAAGGTTTTAATGAGATATGTTGTGTTCCCATATATTTTGTTATTACAATTTATGTATGTGTCTATATCTTTTATAAGGCATTAGTTCAACCTCTGGTTTGTTAGTAAAACTGAAATTACTGTGTTGCAAAATAATGCATCTCTAAAAAGTGTGTCACCAACATGATAAGTTTAGAAAGCTCTGCCTTAATGGATGACCAATAAGAATGGATTTTTTAAAAAAAAAAATTTCAAAAGATCAAAAATATGTTTTTCAGTGTAAGGAAACTTTGCTGTGGAGAATCCTGGATTGGCAAGTATCTTCACAATGCAGGACTTATTCTATGCAAAATTTGTACATGGGGGAATTATGCAGCGAACAGCATTTTCTGTGAAAGAAACAGCATTTTCTGTGCACAGATATAATTTTCTATGCAAAAAAACCAAAACAAAACAAAACCGCCTTCTATGCAGAAAATGCTGTTTCTGTGGGGGAAAGGGGGAAATTTGCGTAGAATAAGTCCCTACCTACAGTGTTTTCTGAAATACATGGATGAATTTTGCACAGTACAAGTCCCACCTGAAGGCAGTCTTCAAAAACTATGCCGTTTTCTTGCAGGAGGAAGAACATTGCTGAAAATGCTTGTTATATCCTTTGAGAATGATATTAGCAAAGAGTGGCATCCCTACCCAGCAGGTGCCTCCAGGAAGCCTAAAGGAAGGGCCTAAGAAAGGCAGTCCTCTCTTGCTGCTGTCCCCAGCAGACAGCCTGAAGACTGACATGCAGTCTCCATTCTGACCTTTGCTTCAAGGAAAAGTGACTGCATTGGGAGCTTTTGCACTTAGTGCTGCACTGTTTTGATTGCATTAAAATGCATACCCTCCCTTTTTGTGTCTATTTTGTTTTATTTATCTCACTTTTCTCCAAATATGGGGCCCAAAGTGACTCATAATATAAATTAAAACAAAATATAGTTAAAATAGGAGATAATACAAAGATTTAAAGGGACACAGAAGGACATCACCTACCGAGACCTGCTGGGCTCCTCCGGAGCATTCAGGAGATGATGACTTCAGCTTTCTCTGGCAATGGAGAAAAAAATAGAGGCTTCTTTGATCCCTTTTGGTTCTCCACCAGCAATGGAACGGATGGGAGGGGTTATTGCAGCACAACAGTGAGTCTGGAGTTGCTGACATGGAAGACAGGTGAGTTCTGCATATGGAACTCTCACTGCACTCAATCATGTAGGCTCTTGGCCAGTGTGCCCATTGCATGACCTACCCTGATACCCCAATCTGATCTGCTGCCATCAGGTAGGATGATGGAGGATTTTCCTATTGCCACTATTGAAATTTAATGCAACTCGCCACCTACCCATATTTGCTGGCATATAAAACATACCTTTTTTCCCTAAAAAATACCCTCTGAAAATGGGGTGTGTCTTATACACCAGCAAATACAGTAATGCTAAAAACATAGGGAAGGCAGGGAGAGTGAAAGGAGTTTTCCGTGCCCAGGCAAAATAGAAAAGGAGAAGGTAGTGGAAGCCTTGATCTATAAGAACATAGATAGATGTTTCTATAGTTTCTTCTTATCTTCCCCTCATCTCCTGTGCATTTTGACTTGGCTGGGAGTTTCTGTCCAAGCAAAACAGTAAGGGAGGGGCAGAGGTGCAGCACTCTTTTCATTCCCCTTTTCTCCTGGTGCAACACTTCTTCCCTTCCCTTCCTTTCCTGTGCATTTTGCTCACCAGAGAACTAAAAAAAAAATTTCCTGAAAAATACCCCTTGAAAAGTGGGGTGCATCTTATATGCCATTGTGTCTAATATGCCAGCAAATACGGTACTCTGTCTGGAAACTGAGGTGGAGGACCACCTGGCCTTTTCTCTGTGACAGCAAAATGTCTTTAGTGAGCCAAAGTCTCCAGACAGGCAAAGCTTATATTGAGTTAAAGTAGTTTCCTAGCTGAAGTGTTGCTTGCAAGAGTATATCTCAATTGGTACCTCAGTTGCAGCAGCTGTACTTTCTGTAAGCTTTCCCAAACTTATGAAAGTCTTGTCTACAGCAATTGTGGTTCTCCAGACAAATCCAAGATCCAGTGTTGATGGGACAATATCCAGGTCTCTGAATATTATTAGCTCTCAGAGGAGTCAGTAGAGATGATATTAGGAAGAACATAGTGACAATGACAGAAGGTGTTGGATTCTGCTTTGCTGAAGGTTTTTAAATGAGATGGCCATCTATCAGAGGTATTTTAGCTGTGGATTTCTTGCACCAGCAGGAGATTGGACTAGGTGACCCTTTTAACTGTACAGCTCTAGGACTCTGTGATTCTATATAGCCTGCAGAGAGGAAAGTGGGACAGATCTTTCCTTTCACTCCAATAAATTCCCTGCTTTTGATTAAACCATGGTTCATATAGGAATGTGCCATATGAAAACCTGAAAGAAGGTGGCTTATTCTAATTATTGTTACTACAAAGAAAATGGGATCAAAATGTAGTTGGACAACTTGGTAGGTTCAGAAAGTACAGTTAGAATGTTAATTTTGTCAAAAATATTGTCCCGTCTGACTTTTAGCAACCATCAATCATCTAGAGTTCTCCTGGACTCAACAAAATAAAAACACAGCTTGTTACCTGAGTGCAGCCTGAACACAGGCCGTTTCTGCACTAGCCTATTTTAGTGCTATTATTCCACTTTCAACATCCTGTGGAATCCTGGGGTTTGCAGTTTAGGGAGGGGCCTCAAATCCCAGGATTCCATAGGATGTTGAAAGTGGAATAATAGCACTATAACAGGCTAGTGCAGAAATGATCATAGCCAAGGCAGACTTTCCATAGCATTTTAACTGTAAGGCAGTTTTCAGCTGTAAGGCAGCCCTTCACTGTTCCTTTATGTTTCTGAACAAAACACCTTGAGAATAAGGGAGTTTTAAAAAGAGATCAGTTGAGACACTGATTGCGTTTTGACTGTGAAAGGCCTGAGCAAACCAATGATAGTGCCTTTGCTGATTTATGGAACAAGGAGCCAAGTTAGAGAATCTGCTTTCTAAGACATTGCCTAAGGGAAAAGGTGCAGTGTGCATGTGTGTGTGTTTATAAAAATGTGCCAAAATAAATAAAGCATTTCACAAACACGTCCTATCCCCTGGTATGAGAGGAAGCCCCTTATTTATTTTGTCATCACAATGACTTCTGAAAAATATCTCCTATACATATTTTTATCTCTTTTAAATTCTTATTTATTCAATCTGCTAAACAGATGTCACTGTGTTGTTTTTTCACTTGCTAATGCAGGAGATAGACCTAAATATCCTAAAGGCACCAGATCCTATCTGATCTTGGAAGTTAAGCAAATTCAGCCCTGGTTAGTACTTGGATGTGAGACAGCCAATGAATACCAGGTGCTTTAAGCTATATTGCAGAGGAAGGAACTAGCAATCCACCTCTAAGTATTCCATACCTGAGAAAAGTCTATGAAATATATGGGGTCTCCATAAGTCAACAAATGACTTGAAGGCACACAAACCCAATAATTCAGATTATGGAAACCTTTGGCCTTCTAGATATTTTGAAACACAACTTCCTTAATCTCTTACTATTGGCCACGTTGGCTGGAGCTTCTGGGCATTGAAGTCCAAAACAGTTGGAGGTCAAAGGTTTCCTATCTCTGAGAAAATGTGGAAGTACAAGGATGGCACTATGTGAACTGGGATCATGGCAAAGTCTCTATGCCATGGGTGACTTGAGGCTCTTGAAATATTTTGGGATGCCATCATGATCCCTGGCCAGCTTTGCCAATGGTGAAGGATGGTGAGAGCTGCAGTTCAACACCTGAAGCATGACAAATTGGCCATCCCTAGCCTTCAGACACAGTTATGGCTGGTTTTGTTTGTGGCTGGGAGGTCTGCTCTAGGTACTTTAGTCTAGACTTTAAATGTGCTATCCAAAGTGCCAAACCTGCTTGGGGGACAGTGTTCAGCATCTTGGATGGTGTCTTCAAAGTGTAAACTAGGGATGGGCAAACCAAATCCTCAGCAAGGATTCGAGATTCACGAATCGGAATCCCTGCACCAAAATAGGCAAATCGAATCTTTTAATCCACCAACCAAATAGTTGGTTGGTGACAAGGACGCCTGAAAACCTGGGAGACCAGACACACAAGGGGAGATGGCAAGTAGGTGAGGTTTTTTCCTTGGAGTAATAATGGCCTTTGCTAACAATTTCAGAAATTACATCTGGGGTTGTATTCTAATATATTTAAATTGAACATTTAATATTTAAGTTCAGCACTATTTTCTGTTCTGAAAATCAATGGCATGTATAAATGCTGGGGTTAGTGGGTCTGATGCCTATCAGAAGTAGTGGGGCAGAGGGCAAGGTTGCACAACCTTATCCAGTGATTGCCACATGTAGGCTAGTGTACCTCCTTCCACAAGACCAGTACCTGGTTGTAAACCTACAGCTAGAATAGGATGAGAAGTGAAATGTCTGTCATGGTTTCTCATGAGCCACATGACAAATCGCATGTAGCAGAAAAGAAAAATTGTTTTTAAAAACTGGCATCTCCAGGGCCCACCAAAGGCCTGATGGGCTGGAAGATACAGTCTTCTTGAGATTTCAAGGACAGCTGAAAGATTTCTTTGCATAACTCCCTTGCAAAAGTCTTTCATACACAATTCTGGGATTTGTAGTTTTACAAGGTGTCACAGCCTTCTTTGCCAAAGTGTGTTGGTACATCATCAAACTACAAACCTCAGGATGCTGTACGGAGCTATGCAAAGAAAATCCAGGTTTGATCTGGATTATCTCTATACTGTAGTATGTGGCCCTGTTTACACAGGCAGGAAAATGTGAGATTAATCCACATTTTCCTGCCTGTGTAGAAAGGGCCTTCATGTTGTTTTCAATCTGTGGAGATCCTGAGGCAAAACTATGACAATTGTCCTGGCCAGATTTCTTCAAAGGGAGGTTTGCCTTTGCCTAGGCTTCTGCTAAGGCTGAGAGAGTGTGTATTGCCCAAGATTATCCTTCTTTCCCTTTCTTTTTAAACCCTTTTTAAAAAAGGGATTCGAAAGATTTGAGATTCGTGGATTCCCAGAACCTTCCAGGGATTGGATCCGGATTTGGATTCAGAAAATTCTAGATTCGTCCCATCCCATGTGTAAACTAAATCCTGGAATAGTAAACGTACACCAGCTTTATCTATGACCTTATTCATAACCATTTTGCTATTCACTTTGCATGCTAGTTTATCTTTTCCATGTATTCTTTTAGCGCAGGATCTTAGCTTTTGACTAGGCTGCTCCTATTTTGGCTGTTCCTATTGTGCTGTTACTAGCTGTGCATTCAATGTGCTTGTGCTATCCATATCTTACCTTGGACTATATTTTTATGCAAGCATGGCCTGTTTTAATTTCTCACTTCCTCTTCTTCAGTGAATTTTATTTCTTTTGAATCCATTTTTCACCCTTGTTGAGGGTAATTGAGGCCTGAGCTAAATACGTAGAATTAATTCACTCTTATTTCTTCCAGGTGCTTATGTTTCCATGTAAAGACATCTCATCTTTTAGCATTGCCAGTTAGCCTTGAAAGTTGAATTCTTTTTCTTTTCTTTTCACAGCCCCCATCTTTGGAGATCTTCTGTTTCTCTTTTTGTGGATTTGCACAGTGTTATAGCGCTAAGCCTGTAACAATTCACTTCTCCACTAACAAAGAAGCCACCATATTTAATGTGATTATATTCACAGTTCTTCCAGTCCCAAAGAACCTTGTTAACAGTACTTCTGTGAAGGGGAGGAAGAGAGTAAACTTAAGGGACTCTAATACAAAATGCTGAGAACCTACAATTTCCCAGGATTTGTTGGAGAAAGTAATAAAACCTATATCAGCTTATAATGTGGGGAGAGCCTGAACACATAGAGGAAACCTTAAGAAGGCTCTGGCTGCATTGTCAAAGGGTTGTGCCAAAGTGATCTGTCCTAGTGGCAACTTGCAAATCAGATTTGATAGTCATCCAAAATATGCTGATGCCATCCTTAACAGTATGAGTCAAACTTAGTGATAGCATCACCATTCACCAAAATTGTTGGGAAAATGTTGGTCTATATAGAAAATCTAGCACATTTATTACTACTAAATGTATAATAAACAGAAATGGGTAAATCTAAGAGTTCTGCTTTCTCATTCAAATTATTTTGACTGAGCTTCAATAATACTCTAACAAACCTTAAGTACCATAGGTACTTATACTGGGCCCACAGGTACTCACACTGTTTACGGAGTGCCTTTCCCTTGGAAGTCCAATCAGACCCAACATTGTCTTCTTTTAGCCACCAAGTTAAAACACAGTTTTGTTTTGTTTTTATTAAAGCCTTTGGGACCCAACCTTATACTTTTTTTAAGGGTACACGTGCATGGCTTTAACTGCTTTAGTCTTTTCTGCTATTTTAACTCGGTGATCTGTTTAGTAAGCTTTCCTCCCATTTAAATTTTTAGTGGCTGGCATCCTACATTGCAATTACAGATTTGTAGCCTGGAGTTATAGATCTGAAGTTGCTCTGTATTCATCTATGCTGTATATTCACAATAGTGGCACTATTGCCATGATCATAAATGCCATCTAAAACCTTCTTCACCCAAAGAAGCAGAGGAAGCTGCACACGGGACAGGGGAATGGGGCAGCGCACGCAGGGACGGATCTTACCTGAAAATGGGTTGCTCCGTCCCTGCGGGGAGCGCGCGTTCGCCGCTCCACACGCTGGCGAGTTTCGGCGGCGTTCAGCGGCACCCAAAATGGCGGCCGGCGACTTCCGGCGACGGTCCGCCAATCAGGGCAGCGCGCCAGCTGGAAGCCCGCCCCCGGGCAGCTCTGCAGGGACGCCCTAGCGTGTCTCTGCAGTTTCACACGGGGCGCTGCAACGGGTTAGCGCGCTCGCGTTTCGTAAAAACCACATAAAATGTGGTTTTTAAAAAACTCGCCGCGCCACCCCTTGCGGCCGTGCTATCGCGGTTTGAGGTGTGGAACCTCCACTATTCAAACCGCTCTAGCGTGCTCCATGGTGTGGACGACCTCCGGATGAGGTCGCCCTAAGCCGTTTTTTTACCCCGTGTGGAAAGGGCCTCAGTAGCATTGATGACTGGGGAGCTTTTCAGTGTTGCCAGCTTCCTCTCACTTCTCTTCATCACACCACAACTTCTCTTCATTACATCACATTTCTTCATCACAAAGATCCCACCCGACTGTACCGTAGACCTCTGTCACTTGCAGCAGCTCCCTGAAGTTTAAGGTAGATTTTGGAAGATAATTCTTTAGGTCATTCATAGCTATGTCTACACAGCTACAAATGTGATGCAGGATCTCAGCCATTGTTTTTATCAGAAATTTACATTGTTTCACTTGTATCCCACTCTGAGATCTCATGATGGAGGGTGGGATAGAAGTATCTTATACATTTGCATCTAGCACAAGGCAGCTTGACTGTAATGGTGCACACTCTCATGACCAATCAAGAAAGGCTGGTGGGTCACCTGGGGAGTATCTGGCTGCATTTCTGCAGCTGGAAAAATTGAACAGCCATCATCTTTCCAGATCTCTAGTAAGAATGCTGGAAGTACTCTGGAGTACACTGGAAGCCCAGGAGGGTGATAAGTGTTCTTTTCTGCTGACTGTACAGCTGAAGTCAAACACTTCCTGACTCCTCTCACCCACCCCAAGCCACTAATTATCAGTGAGAAGGCACTCTGGCACTGTCAAAGTACAGGTTCATGAAGGAGAGATATCACACATGGTGGTACTGAATACCTCCTCCTGTAATGTCTTCTGGTGACACCAATATGTGTCATCTCCAGGATTCTGGCCTTAAACAGAAATTCATTATGTTCCAGGAGGAATTTGCAGATTTTGCTAAGCTGTTATAAAGAGTGAAGGAAATGAAATTCTTTACCATCAGGACTAGGAAGAAGCCTCTCCCATGGGGAACAGAGACTGGCATAAGAAACCATTAAGTATTGTAGCAATTTAATTTTCATATGTGTGATTCCCAGCTACAGAGGAATTCAGTACCATTGTGCTGTCTATTTTTATCAGTGTGCTAAACATCTACTGTCCAATGCAAGAAACTTTCAAAATTCCAAAATGTATATAGACCAAGCCATTTCACTACTATTCACCACTATTGTCATTGTGATGGTAGAATACGGCCTTGTTTTGTTTGGGTTAAGAATAGAAAATCTAATCCATTTTGCTCTCCCCCACACTTTCCCAGATTCCAAGTTCTACTCATCTTGAATTATAGAATCACAGAATCTTAGCAGTGGAAGGGACCACGAGGACCATCTAGTACAACCCTCTGCCATGCAGAAAGACACTACTAAAACACTCTTCAAAGATCCCTGTCCAACCTCTGTTTAAAGACCTCCAAATGTCTTGAATATGAAATATTGGTAAATTCTTATTGGAAGTTAAATGATACACAATTTTGGTAGATTCAGTGATTCTGAGCATGGATGGGATCATGTTATTCTTCCCTGCTTTATGGTTTTTATTGATGGGAAACCTCTTTCTCTTAAAAAGGAGATGGTACCTATTCAGTAATTGAATCCATAGAGACTGAGCTACAAATTTACTGCCCTACTGTTTAGGACCATCGAGGTGTTGAGTGTCTCCAAGAGACCTGGTCTGTGTCCCATAATTACATCTTTAGCTATTTGTCAAGCAAATGAAATAAAATAATCAAAGAAGTAAAAAATCAATCAGATAGGGCTGTTTGTTTTTCTAAAACAAAATAGTTGAAGAATGATTTTCTTCTAGGAGATTTCAGTAGCCACAGCAGATTAAAAATAATGGAATTAACTGTTAGCAATGATATTTTCTTTAGTTAAAATAACCTTTTGTAAAACTGCATCTTGCTATACATCAGCAGGTGTAATTGTTTCATATTTTATTTCTCATTGAAACAACAGAAAACAATAATTTCTCATTTGATTCATTAATGTTTATCAGTGCAATATTATAAATGCAAACTGTGTATTAATCAAGAACACAAAAGAAGGCCTATCTTTAAACTAGGTATCTAGGGAGCCCACCACAAGCACAGTCAACAGGGGATCAGACTTATATTATATATATATGAGTATATATATATATGAGTATATGAGTATACTTATATACTCACTTATATTTTCATACTCAAAACTGAGTTGTGGGCATATAGACTTTCTAGAAAGCAGTTATTTGTACAATCATGAGCATAACAGCTCACAGACTTTGTATTGCTTCCTAGGCTTAGGGAATGTGTGGCTCTCCAGACGTCATTGGACAGCAGCTTCCATCATTCCAAGCCAGCGTAGCCAGTGGAGAAGTATGAAGACAGCTGCACTCTGACAATGATTGAAGAGTCATATGTTCTCAAATCCTGCTTTATAGATTTCCAGCTATTTCCTCTAAACAAAGGCTCTTCACATACCAGGAGAAAGTGAGCATAAGTGAAACCAGGGGCTGCCAATGCCTCTGTTGCTTAAGGAGTTATTCATGATGTTGAACCCTATTGCCAAATAGGTTCACCACCCTGGATAGCCCATTGTGGGTTCAGCATCACTCAAGTAAAGGTCACTTCTGAGTTAACCTAGAGCTTTATTCTGGTATTACTTATTATGCTTTCTTGCATGCAGAAGCAAGAGAACCTGTGGCCCCACCCCTTCCAGCACCCTTTCCTCACAGAGGCCCTTTTTGCACGGCATTTTTGATGCGAAAGGGCCCCTTAAGCAAATGTGAGGAGTGACACACTCATATTTGCATGATGCTCCAGGGCTGACATGGACCGCACACGCATTTTTTCATTTTCGTCTTGAAGCCGAAAATGCTCCATGGTCGCACATCGCTCCAGGGGCCTGCACCTTGCATGCGGAGTCTCGGGAGCTGGGCCAGTCGTGCTTCTTGTCTCAGTGCAGCCTGGGAAGTTCCCAGGCTTCACTGCAAAAGGAAGAGGCGGGGCTCTCGTGCGAGCAGGAAGCTCGTGCAGAGCCGAAGAAGCAGGGAAGCTAGAGCCTCTCTCCAGAGGGTGTTCACGCGAGCACCGCACCCCAGTGCTGAAAATGGGTGAGTTGCAGACAGGGTCACAGAGAGCAATGCACATGCACATGCACACACACACACACCAAAGTTTGTCCTGGATCCCAGAAAGTGCAGTTAATCACTATATATATATATATATATATGAATATTTATTGAAGAGATTAACAAACAGAATTGAAAGAAAGCAGAAGCCAAAGTGTTTTGCTTATGTATTATATATACATAAATGTATATGTATATCGTATATATATTATTAAAAGTTAAAAAAAATGAGATGTGTGCATAAAACCACAGCAAGAATACCAAATGCTGCATCTTCCAGTGTCACCCAGATTAATTACAATATTTACTGATTAGTAAGTATGTCTTTCCGTAAATTACTGTCTGAAACACGTGGACAATACTGACTACTATTATAGTTCCAATAATTGATAAATTGGCCTATTATGCATAGAATAAATTATGTGGTTGGTCCTTAACTTTTTTTTCCTGCATGTACACGGTCAGCTTTTCCATAACAGCAAGAGACCAGAGGTCTTTTTCCTGCTATGAAGAGACAGATTTGTTGCATCTTTCAAGTGACATGCTATTTCTAATCTTCCACTAGACAGAAAAAGCTAGTTAGTTCTTTCTGTAGAAGTTCGTTGAATCCCCAAAACAGCGCTAAGAGACCTGAATCAGCTTCAACCTTCAACGAATCATATATACTCAAGAAGCTACACAGCCATCACTGGAAAGCCCATATTGGTAATACAAACATCAAGTCTCACTGACCTAAGGAATAAGCTAAAGAAATTAGATTTTACATTATGGACCAGTACCAGCAATACTAAATACAGCAGCTTTACACAGTTGCAACATGATTGAAAGGAATCCAACACATATCACATTTGCAATTTGGTACCTATTCCAAAAACAAGTAGTCACAATTTTAGTGAGAAAGCTGTCAAAATATGTTCCACAAACACCTTGGCAAGAGATACGGGCAACTGGAGAAATTCTGAAGAAAGGAAAGGAAGCCAAACAGAAATACATTTAGAAGACCCAAAACAGGAACCCATCCAAGAAGAGGTTTTGCACATATATTATCATGAAACTAGTAAAAATAATTGGCCAGATATTTCAAAATATTACATACATTTTTTAAAATGTTATCAGTCAGATGTATTGTAAACCATGTGTGATTTCTGGGCTGTTTCTTTCTTGGCTAACCAAATGGACTTTTTTTTCCAAAGATTATTTTTTTAAAAATGTATCCTGTAGCACTGCAAATCAGTATGTAATCTTAAGCGAAATAGCTAAATGCTAAACAAAACAGCCAGATGAAATAGCCAAATCTTTAATAGGCAATGCTGCTACCCCTGGTTTTCTACCTGCATGAACCTTCCATGATGAAGTCTTCTCTCTCTGTGAGACAGAGATGGACTCTCTCTCTAGAAGGTCATGAATATAAAAAGACAGTTTATATATAATACAGAATATGCACCTGTTAATTCTGGGGTGTGCCTCACTTCTGATTATTGGTGGAGCAGCACAATATTTTTTTCATGTTCTCCAGACAAAATACTCTGTGCACTTGAATAATTGAAAAAAAAATTGCTGCATTAAAATCTCCGTTTTGTTGAACCATTCTTGTATTCTGCATTTAAGTGACAGATGAACACCATTTACTGATGCCGCTCCTGTTTCTGCATTCATCAGAATGCCCCCCGAAACAAGCATCAAGGGGTATTGATCCTCACTTGCAAAGCTGAAATAGTTGAATGTTTGCATCTCTGTTTCTGAGTCATTGGCTTCTGGAGGTCCTTGGGAAGGCCCTGTATATGATGACTTTGTAGTGCATCCAGCTACAGGAAAATTCTTTGACGTATCTCCACTGGTCACCTACTTTCAAATGACATGAAAATGATGGGCAGTGCTGTGTCACTTAAAATGTGGGGTGGGTGGGATTTGGGTCACTGTGTGATCGGTAAAGAATTCCAGCTTCTGCAATGACCAAAAAAGTGGGTTACAATAGCATAAATTGCACTTGTGTTATCACTACTCATCAACAGGAAGCCAGCCATAATATAAAAAACAAATTTAGAAAAGCAATTAAATAAACACCCTATTTAAAAAGCATTAATATAAAACATATTAAAGCATTTAAAACACAACAATGAGGATAAGAGGTCAGCATTCCTCATCAAAAAATTAAAACATGTTACAACAGCCATGCCTAAATGAAAAAGTCTTCTGTCTGCCAGGAGAAAGAAAGGAGAAAGGGGGCCAGTCTAGTTTCCCATGGGTAGGAATTCCACAGCCTAGGAGCAATCACCAATAAAGTCCTCTCCCGTGTCTTCACCAAACATACCTGTGATGGTGGCTTATTTCAGATTCTGACCAACATCCTATTTGGACTGAAGCATTTCTCTTTTATCCTCGGAAACTCCTACAACTGCATGAGTCTGTCCTGCTGTACTGTGAGTTTCAGGGCTACCACAAAAAAAACACTCCAGATTCTGAGCAGGGAAACTCATACAATGAAAAGGATCTGATCCCTTCAATATTATATTCTAAATGATGCAGAATCAGGGTAGGAGAAGAACAGCACCCCAAGGAGAAGAAGTAGAAATGGACACAAACATGTAGGCACACACAGTGCTATTACCCCAGGAGGGCTCTTTCCTTTTTTAAAAAAACTGTCATTACATCTCTTTTTCATTCTTTGCACCCCTAGTGTGTGAATGTATGGACAAACACCACACTCACACCACACGCCTCTGCCTGATCCCCCCCCCCGTGATGTAAAGAGTAGAAGAGGGTGCTACAAGCAGCAAAGGCACAAGGGGTGAGGGCAGCTCTGCTCACGCACCATCAGAAAACAAGTTGACGGGGATGATATGGAGAGAAGCCAAAGGATGCTCACCAATGGTTTCTCTTCTTCCTGGAGAGAAGTGACTAGTGGGGTGCCACAAGGTTCTGTCCTGGGCCCAGTGCTATTCAACATCTTCATCAATGACTTGGATGAAGGAGTGGAGGGCATGCTGATCAAATTTGCAGATGACACCAAATTGGGAGGGGTTGCTAATATGCCAGAGGACAGGATCAAAATTCAAAATGACTTTGAGAGATTGGAATGCTGGGCCAAAACTAACAAAATGAATTTCAACAGAGAGAAATGTAAACTCCTACACTTAAGCAGAAAAAATGGAATGTACAAATATAGGATGGGGGACATGTGGCTGGGCAACGGTATGTGTGAAAGGGATCTAGGAGTAGGCTGTTGTGGGTTTTCTGAGTTTTGCCTTGCAGCTGTGGGCAGGTCTACATAGGGACTACAAAACGCAGTGTCCAAACACGAATCAAAGAACATGAAAGACACAGCAGACTGATCCAGCCAGAAAAATCAGTGGTAGCAGAACATGTCATAAACCAACATGGACACAGAATGCTTTTTGAAAGCACAGAAATTCTGGATCATTCTGACAACTACTATGTCAGACTGAACAGAAAGGCCATCGAAATCCATAAACACATGGATAATTTCAACAGGAAAGAAGAAACTCAGAAAGTAAATAAAATTTGGATACCAGTACTAAAGAACACTAAAATCAAGATTCAAAACATGCCAATGAACACCACTCAGACCCTGGAGGTCCCTCTACAGGGAAAAACACAATGGGCTGCTAATGTACTTAACACACTGTTATGTATATCTCCTAACTAACAATACAACCCTGGGGGATATCCCATTTTAACAGTAGGCCAACTGTAACACATGCAAATTGCTCCCTCCCACCCAGGGGACTACACAAGCATATATACTCTTTTTCACTTATTGCCACCATATCCTCTGAAGATGCCAGCTGCAGATGCAGACAAAACATCAGGAGAAAATACTAGTAGAACACGGCCTCAAAGCCCAGAAAACCCACAACAACCTATGGATTCCGGCCGTGAAAGCCTTTGACTTTACATGGATCTAAGAGTCTTGGTGGACCACAAGCTGAACATGAGTCAGCAGTGTGATGTGGCAGCCAAGAAAGCCAGGGCGATTCTTGGTTGTATCAATAGGAGTATGGTGTTTAGATCAAGGGAGGTAATGGTACCGCTCAGTTCTGCTTTGGTTAGACGTCATCTGGAATACTGTGTCCAGTTCTGGGCACTTCATTTCAAGAAAGATATTGACAAGCTGAAGCATGTCCAGAGGAGGGCAACCAAAAGGGTGAAAGGTCTGGAAGTCATAGCCTATGAGGACTGGCTTACGGAGCTGGGTATGTTTAGTCTGCAGAAAAGGTTAAGAGGGGATATGATAGCATGTTTAAATATTGGAAGAGATGTCATATCGAGGAGGAGCAGGCTTGTTTTCTGGGGTTTGCAGTTTTGGGAGGGGCCACGCGGCCCCTCCCAAACCTGCAAACCCTAGGATTCCATAGGATGTTGAAAGTGGAATCATAGCACTATAACAGTCTAGTGCGGAAATGGCTTAGGACTAGGAGCAATGGATTCAAACTGCAGGAAAAGAGATTCCACTTAAACCTCAGGAAGAACTTCCTGATGGTCAGAGCAGTTCGGCAGTGGAATATGCTGCCTCAGAGTATGGTAGAGTCTCCTTCTTTGGAGGTTTTTAAGCAGAGGCTGGATGGCCATCTGTCGGGAGTGCTTTGATGTGTGTTCCTGCATGGCAGGGGTTTGGACTGGATGGCCTCGGGGTCTCTTCCAACTCTATGATTCTATGGCTATATTTTAAAGAAAGTCTGCTGGAGCCATACAACAGGGAGGGGAAGACTGGAGATTGCCTCCCAGTTCCTATAGTGCCTTTGTTCCAGTTGGATTTTTTTAAAAAATAGCAGAGCTGTAGGCCACCCCTGCTTCTTCCCTCAATGTGCAAGGATCACTAGTTTTGCCACGACTGCTATCCTATTTCACATTTTTCCTTCTTTCTCCTTCCATGATGGAGGAAGGGAGGGCAATATCCATTGGCCATGATTCATTGATGGTCTGGAAGTCTTGTTCCTCCCAGAAAGGCCTAGCCACAGGTTGGGAGGAGACAAAGTTGCATTTGAGGTTGCTCTAGCCACTGACCATGAGGCAGAATAGAACTGGACAGGAGGGAGACCAGCCAATACCTTAACCCCATGAGAGAGACCACATGAAATAGGCGTGAATTATTTCTTCTGTCTCTCTTGCCTCAGGACCATGCTATCCCCTGTGTTATTCAGCAGCATGGAGAAACCAAACAGACATAAAATGGCTGCTCATGACAGCTTCACGGATGCCTCAAAGCACTTACGTGTACCTCCTGTTTCTTAAAGCAGTCAGAGGCTGTTAACAATGGTCTTAGTCATGAGAATGCCTATTTATTTTAGCTCTTCCTCATGGCTCCTTGGTGTGTAGCTGAGGTCTGAGCTTCATTTTTACTCATAAATTTGCAGTCTTGGTACACTCTGAGATTTACTTAAAATGCAGAAGAAGTTACCGAAGAGACAACATTTTCTGCTGTTTGAGCTATTTGTATTTAATATCCTGTTAAGAAGCATTAACTTTTAACTTGCCATAAAACCCAATAATGTTATTTATCAAGTTGTTTTAATTACCAAGAGCAGATAAGCATATGTCCCAGTTAGCCTGAAAAATCCCGCGTGCGCACCTGCTCCGACAAAGCAAGGGACGTGAGGGAAATATTTGAATCCCATCTCCTCCTTCCAACACACCATTTTTAAAAAGGCACTTCTCGCGCCGAGCGAGGCCTTTACAGTTAAGGCATTTTACAAGATGATACTGAGCTATGTTTCCTGTCTATGAAGAAGGCACCAGCATATAAAATGCTAGTGAATTTGCATTACCTCCAATCCATCATTCTTTGAGTGCTCGGGAAGAAAAAACTGGGAGACCCACAGCAACAAAGCACAGCCTTGTGTTGACAGATTCTTATTTAAGTGACTGTGAATACCACAATTCCACAAATAATTTGTCAAGTGTGTGGCTGAACTAGCTCTGAACCCTGATAAATACCAACTCTCCTCACTGCTACAAAAGGCAGGATGTTCTGTGTGCGGGCAGTGAGTAACAAGCGCTAGGATTTAACAATCAATGCAACTATATTTCTCTTTTCTTTGTGATTTGGAAGGGCTAAAAAGAGAGAGAAGGGAACCTTGAAAGGTGGCTTTTTCAGCAGTGTTAAGTACTGGTGTGACCATGCCTTCCAAATCTGTGTATGGCACTGCAGCCTTTTGCACAAAGAGAAAGAGAGAGAGAGAAAAACAGAACTCTCTCCCCGCATCTTTCTTTTTCTTTTTCTTTAGTGCATTTAAAGCATATGGTTTATGTCTGTGGCTGTTTGCGGGATTGTGGTGGGGGAGAGAGGTTTTATTATATGGTTAGCAATCTCTTGTTTAATGTGAGCTATAATTAAATGGATCTTTTCCAAGTTATCATGATGGGACATCTATCCAATTGGACTTGTCATTCTAAGACATATATTAGCCTTGGGTGTAAATGTGAGGTAGAGTTTCCATAAACATTCCTTATTTTGATAAGCATTTGCCTGTATTTTAAAGCATTTTCCCTTTCTGCTGGGATGCCAGCATTACAGTTTTTCCTTGGCTTCCCCATCTGAGGACTCTAAAGAATTCAAACTGACAGCAGAACTATACACGTTATGCCCAGTGAAATCATGGGCCTATTCACAGCACAGAATTATAGCACTATTATTCCACTTTAACTGATTCTGTCCTATGGAATCCTGGGAATGGCAGCTTCGGGAGGGGTATTGGGGATCCTCAGTCAGAGAGCTCTACTGCCTCATCAAAATACAAACCTTGGGATTCTGTAAGATGGAACCCTGAAAATTAAAGTGGAATAATAAAACCCCATGATAGCTTCGTCTTAGGGTCACCATAAGTCAGAAATGACTTGAAGACACATGACAAAATGGTGAAGGACCTGGAGACCATGTCCTAAGAGGCATGGCTTAGATATGATGAAAAGAAGGTTGAGAGGGGACATGATAGCCATGTGTAAATATTTGAAGGGATGTCGTGTTGATGATGGAACAAGTTTGTTTTTTGCTGCTCCAGAGACTAGGGCCCTTGCTGCATGGTGTAGTCACTGCGTAGCTGCGATGGCTTGAGGAGATGTGCATCGACACAATGCTGTCGCTATTAAGTGGACGTGAAGTTACTGGCGTGCCTTTGCCTCTCGCTAAAGCGTTGTATTTGAGCAATGGAAAAAATGCATTTTCACTCCCTCAAACGGCTTCTACTAGGTTACTACAACTACATGTGGAACCGTTGAAGTGCTTTCTTGCAGGAATGGGAGGATTGAGGGCGTGCCCAGCATGTCCCTCCATCACTTCCCATCCTGATTTGTCCCTGCCCACCAAAGCAGAGATTGTCGCCATTTTTCCTCCATGTGAGAAATGATGGAGGAGGAGAAAAGCGGGGAGAAAGTGGCAGGTAAGTTTTTTCTAATAAATCAATCCTTGCGGATCTTAGGAACCCTCTTCTCACTGGGCTAATTTTTAGGGGTGGGGTGGGCTGGGGGACGGTCACTTCAGGCATTCTGGCTGCTCCCATGGATGTTGGGAGTTTCAGCCCTTCCCCAAGTAAACGTTTCCAAGTCTCATGGGAGCTGCGGTCGCTCAGAATACCCCAAACACGCCACTTCCCTCCCCCCTCCCCCATCCACCCCCCCGGCAACCGCCAAACATGCGCCACTGCAAAAAGGACCACCCCGCAATGCACTCTGCCAGCCTTATGGGACCTGCAGTCACTCAAATCCCTCCTCAAAAACATCTGCCACCCTCTCTTGGCAACAAACCCCCCCTCCCACCTGCCAAATATGCCCTACCACAAAAAGGATCACCCTGCTATGCATCCTGCCAGCCTCATGACCTGCAGTCACTCAAATCCCCCTCCCCCCAAAAATTCCACCACCCTCCCTTGGCCAGCAGAACCCCGCCTCCCACCCTGCCAAATATGCCCTGCTGCAAAAAAGACCACCTCGCTATGTGTTCTGCCAGCCTCATGGGACTTGCAGTCGCTCACACACACCCCAAAAAAATCCACCAACCTCTCTTCACCCACCCATGCCTCCGTGGAAATCGCCCAACATACTCCATTGCAGAAAGTCCCCCCCCAATATGCACTCTGCTAGCCTCATGGGACCTGCAGTCCCTCAAAACTATCCTGAAAACATCAACTAACCCCCCGACCCACACATTTCCCCACTGGAAACTGCCCACCTTGCCCCGCTGTACAAAGCCCCCCCGCTATGCGCTCTGCAAGCTTCATGGGACATGCAGTCACTCCGACCTCCCTCAAAACCTCCACTGACCTCCCCTCACCCACCCCTCTCTCCCTTACAGACCAGCCAAGATGCCCCTCCACATGAAGGCCTTCCTTGCTATGCACTCTGCAAACCTCATGGGACCTGCAGTCACTTCAAAATGAAAATTCTTTGTGTCTTTTCCATCTTTTTAGGTACTTGGCTGCACCTCCTTCCACCTGACCAGGGACTTCATGGATTCTACAGTGTACTCTGAAGGCATCCCCACCAACAGTAGAAAGCATCATGTATACTGAGTTGAGCAGGCTATCTGGCACACAGGCACGATGGGAGCCGCAGGACTTCTTACCTCAGGAAACACTCTACAAGCCTAATGGGACCTGCAGTCGCTCCAGCAGTCCCTGGGCACAACTCAAAACTGTTGTTTGACTTCAGACCATATCTACTCAAGATGTTAGTGGTCCAAAGTTAAAAATTTAAAGCCATCATGAGAGTTGGCTAATACATGTAATTCATGTTCTCCTTTTATATACTTTGCTAATAAATGTTGTTGTTGTTTCCTAATAAAAGCTGATGTTTACCCTCCCCTTGTGGCTTCTTCTCCCTTTCAGTAGAGGGAGTAGGCCAACTGACAGGGACATTTCTTATGTAGCAGCAAAGGTACCACATAAACACAGTTACTGTGAAAAAACAACATATTTATTAGCCGTTGGCGACAGTAGCCATGCCAGGGGCAGACATCCTCCACGCGCCAGGTACCCACAGACTGCTCTCCCCCTGTACTTGGCCCTCCCATGTAGCCCTGAGATGCCCCAGAGTGGGCAGGGCAGCCAGCTCAGGTCCTCAGAGGGCACTGTGGGGGAACTGGAGATCCCACTCTGACGCCCAGGAAGTGTTTTACAAGCCCAGGGGTGAGCACTGTAGAGCACATGATGCTGGCGACAGTAGCCATGCCAGGGATGGTCAATGCCATACACTCCACATGTCCCTGTTTGCAGAGGCAATACCAAGTAAGTCCACTTTGCCAATTGCTTTTTAAAATGTCCCAGTTTCTCTCTTCTCTTCCCACTAATCCCCCTTTTGTCCTCAGGTTACTTCAGTTTCTGCTAACTGAGTTCAAAGTACAAAACGAGTTTGCACTCAGTTAACTCAGTGGGGAGAGGAAAGGAGGAGTGGAATATTGCCCTTCCCTCAAGACCAGTGGTTCTCAAACTTTGGTCCTCCAGGCATTTTGGACATCACCTTCCAGAAGCTCTAACCAGTTTGGACAACAATCAGGAATTCTGGGAGTTGAAGTCCAAAAGATCTGGAGCACCAAAGTCTGGGAACCGTTGCTGTAGAGTCAGGCAAAAGCAACTGCTATAGCCTCTGTTAGCTTGTGTGTTCTTCGTCTTCAAAAACTTTTGACATCTTGACCGCCCTCTGATGTTGCTTAGCTACATGTTGGCCCTTTCCTCAGTAGCCTCCCATCCCAGCATGGTGTTACTGTGATTGATAACCCTCTCCCGGGGTCTACAATTTATTAAACTATAATATCAAAATAATATCTCCACGTGGCTAAAATTACAAGCCTCTCCACGTGTCTGAAAGTGTTCCTGGATGAACACATAGACAGGCGCGGCTGAACAGCCGATATTAGGAAAATCCCGGTCTGGCCAGTGACTTAATCTGTCAAGTAGCCCCAAGGAGACCCCCAGACATAAAAACCATTAAGCACACAAAAAGATCCTCGGCCCCGAGATGATAGCTTGACAGGATCAGTGCTCTTGACAATAGCCTGTCAAGCCAGGGCAATTTCCATACTGCCGAAGCCTTTGTCCAACCCCAGCAGAGTCAATTAAGCCCCATCAAAACCCATCAAGACAGAGATGTCCATCGTTAAGGGCTTTGTTTTAGCCCTCCTCCCTATTGTTCTCCCAGGGAAAGGATTAGCCCTCCAGGTACCTTTTCCCTTATAAAAACCCAGTTTCAAGTGGTTCCTCAGATCGCTCTCAGCTTCCTCCCCACTCGCCGCCACTCTGTTTCCCGAGCGTTTCCCCTCAGCCTCCACGTGCTGAGCCTCACCGCTCCCAACTCTCTATCTCCATTTCAGTTTCCTGGATGTCTGGATCAGGTAGAGTATTACCCCGAAGAACCCTCTTCAAGGTCCCCTATCTATTTTCCTCCCTTTTTATTTCTTTTAGGCTCTGTGTGAGTGAGTGCGAATGGGTGCAAGTGCGAAGTGATTAACTTTATAAAAATAAAATAAAAATCATTCTTAGACCTTTTTCGTTTGGTCCAGCCTGACCTGGTATATATTGGTCTCAAAGATCCTGCCTAGTTACCCTGCCTCTCACTTTGTCAGCCTGTGCTCGGGGTAATTCCCAATCCCCATATAACATCAAGCACAGTGACCGGGACCCCCAGAAATCAGGGTAACAATGGGGACAGGAGAGGAGCGGGACCACAACAACACTTCTGTATGATGCCGTCATGGTCCTTCACCTTTCCTGTCCCCAGGTGGTGCAACTGTGGATTAAATCACTGATGGGTTTTTCCAGTCAGTAAGATGCAATCGTGCCAGTATCTTGTACTTACCTATCCTATAGAAGAGGATAGTGCAATGGCAGTGCTTCCTGCCCCAGCACAGCCTAGGAAAGTACCCAGCTGGGCTGTGGAAGGGAATGGAGTGTCCATCATGCTCCCTTTCACAAGAAAGGGGTTCTCATGTGGAGGGAAGTGCTGCCATCGCACTCCCTTCCCGGCAGAGCCGCTTTCAGGATCACCACCTGAGGACCATGCAAAAAGGTAGGATGTGGAAAGGGCCCTTGTCCCAGTTTTCATGTGTGAAATATTGGAAGGTATGCAGTGCCAACAACTCGTAGGGAAGGCAGGGGGAGAAAGCTCTACAGCTCCCTTTCCTACAAACCTTGTTTCTTTTTGCCTCATCATAGTTCAAGAAGTGTACATGCACACACAAACAACAACAGCAGTGGCATGGACTCCCCTCACAGAGGGCCTTGGAGCACTTTCAAGGGCATAACTATAGGGAGGGCAAAATAATGGCATTGTTCCTCGAGTAAGAATTCTACCCCCAATAAAATTGAGGGGTAGAATTATCCCCAAATTTCAAACATTGTTCATAATGAGACAACGAATGTCATTCACAACTACAGCTCTTATATTTGTTGTGTGTGCATTCCCTTGATATCTTCTCCTACCCTTTTCTTTCGATACTTAACTGTGTTTCTAAATGCTTAACAGAAATTTTAAGCTATTGCAATGCTAGAAATTTGGGGGCTAAAGGGAAATTTCATGGAGGGGCTGAATTCTTATTGGAGAGAGCAATGTCCTCATTTTTGTCCCCTCCAGAGCTACACCCCAGAGCACATGCTCCAGCTGCACCCTTGAGAATCCAAGTTTGAATGGGGTGGAACTCTACAATCACACCAGAGGTAAAGGATTTCATTTCTGACCTTCTCTTCATCCTGTTTTCTCTTCTTTTCTTTTATTAATTCATGTTATGTTAACAACTAACACATTGGAGAGAAAAGTACAGAGTAAGGTAATTTTCTCCCCATAAGGAATGTTTTGTGTAGAAGAGTAAGTTCAAAAAATATGGCTTCCCCCTGAGGAGACAGCACAACTTTCAAAGCCCCAGGTCATACCATGATGTTACCATGTTATTTCCCATTCTAGTGGCCTGGAGCCAGGCAATTTTGCAACCCCACCCACAAAGACAGATATAGAGTGGGCATTTGTGCTAACTCACCCTTCAAATCCAGCCATGATTTGTCCTCATTTAGTAATAAGATTTTTTTAAAAAATGTTCCTCCTAGACATAAGCTACCACAAGACAGGCTTTAGAAGATGGTCTCAAAGACAATTTTGTGAGAAATTTTTGAACATTTATGTAAAATGTGCCTCACTTAAAATTGCTATTGTTTTCTGCCATGTAGTAAAAACAGCAACACTTCAGTGGGTTGCTTGTATTTTTACAGTCAGTCAATGCAATTGTACTTTATATGCATTTGTGTGAAGCTTCAAAGACAAAAAAAAGTCATTCATTTTTCACAGCAGCTGGGGTTTTACACAGAGCACATTTTGCACAAGTTGCAAAAGCTACATAAAGAAAAAAGCATTTCTTGCCTTATAGTTGTGGTAAGATCTTTCAAGAGTGTCAGAGCAATTCTGCCACGCTAAGATGGCCAGTTTCAACTAAAATCTCAGGAACTGTGAGATTTCATCATATTCCTAGTGGCAATAGTTTATGTTTTATTCTGACTTTGGCCATTTCTGCACTACACTATTATAGTGTGATTATTTCACTTTCAACATCCTATGGAATTCTGGGAACACTGATGATGATGGCAGGCAATCATCAATAATGTGAAAAGAATAGCTGAACCAGCCCCTTTTCTTCTTCCTCATTCCATGTCGCCTTCCAAAGGGGACAATGATCCTTCCTGAACTATACTAAACACTCTTCTTTAAGGACGATAGAATAAGAAGCTCCATTTTGAAAAGCTAGACTGTTACTTATCAAAATCCAGACAACCAGAAAGTCTTGCCAGCAGTGTACACACAGACAGAAGTAAGATTGTCTGTATATTAGGTTTTGATCCTAACTTCCCTTTGCACGTAGAAATCAGTTGCAATGATGCCATATTAACTAGGTCTCGCGCAAAAAAATGCTAATTATTTATTGTTTATAAAAGCTATTTAAATAACACAGAAGCTCATACACTACAGCCATCATGATTTTCCAGTCATTAACTTAAGAAGAATTTGCATTTGGGGGACTCTAGCCACTGACTTGCATGAGCTGCTTAAGTCATTTTTCAAATGCCTTGTCCCATCTTAATCTATTCATCATTAATCACCTTTGGTCACTTTACATACAGAACACCATTCAGATGGAAGATAAAAGAAATACATTAATAAAGCTAAAGCAAGTCTGAATACTTCAAAACAGGAAAGTGGCGAATGAATGCGGTTATCACAACTGATTATTCATTGTGCCTATTAACATTAATTTGCTCAAGCCAGGAACATGAGCAAGGTTTCCTCTTTCCCCCTTACAAATTGTCAACTGCTAAACCCAAAATGGGGCTCTGTACTTCTGCAGAACATCTCACTGCTGCTAAGCCTGATCAGCAGCTAGTTTGCTGTTGGGAGCAGCAGACAAGAATACTCTTTCTCCCTTCTGAAAGAGAAAGGATGAAGTAGATGTAGGCACAAGCCATGAAAGAGGGTCATGTGAGAAAAAGTTGGAGGGGGGAAAAAACCCTTCAGTTGATTAAGATCATATACACAAGTGCCACTCATGTTCTCCAGTCCCCGGACCTTTCCACACCACACTGTTTATAGTACTATTATTCCACTTTCAACATCCTATGGAATCCTGGAGTTATACAGTAAAGTTATACAGTAAAGATTTTCAAGGGTTTTTCTCCCAATGGTTCCCTTTGCCCCTCCAAGCCGTTGCTAAAAGGGGTAATTCAGGGCTATAGGAGATAGGTAGGTAGAGAAAGCCAGTGCTGTGTAGTGGTTTGAGCATTGGATTACAACCCTGGAGACCAGGGTTTGATTCCCCACTTGGACATGGAAACTCACTGGGTGACCTTGGGTGCATCACACACTCTCAGCCCCAGAAAACTACATGTTAGGTTTGCCTTAGTTGGAAATGACTTGAAAGCACAGCAACAAAGAAAGAGATTAGAAAACATGTGAGCTCTGAAAATAATGGACACCTCTTCTTCCTTCTGAAAGTTTTCTCTTGTTTGTCTTGCTTTCTCTCAGGGGCTCTTTCAGTATGAAGTAACAGTATAAACAGTATAAAGCTGTGTGACAATCAGCTGTTGATGTAGCTGGAATCCTGGACTGTTAAGATACAGCAAACCTTGCAATTATGGATTCTTTTGCAAAGGCGCTTGCTTCTCCTTTTAACTGAATTGATTTATTTAAACACCCCACCCCATTTTACTTTCACTGATGAATCAGTCTCTCCTACAAATGGCCCCAAAGTGCTATAGATTGCTTGGGAACAAACACAAGGCAGTTTTGTTTATCTATTCAGTGTCCTGATCTCTGGGCCCTTGTATTCAGCTGTAAGTACAAATGCACAGGTATTGCTAGAGAAACATGCAAGAAAGATGTCCTCGATTGTCAAGAGCCTGAATGCTTTCACATCCAGCCTCAGAGATGGTTTCATTTATACTATATATGTCAGCCAAAGAAGATAATACTGAAGTAAAGTGGAAAATGGGTCAGGGAAGATTCACTCTGGACTTCTGCATTATTCAGCTCACTAAATTTGCCACACAGACATCATACATTGGGCTCTTCCACACGGGACAGATATTTCAGAAGGTTGCAGTATTTGTTTCTGTTGTTCTGTTGTGGACTATTTTTTGGCAATTTCCAGCACCAGATGCAACATTTTATCCTTATCCTTGAGCGATTTAAAAAAAAAAATTGAGAGGTATCAGATCAATATGACACCTTTTCTTCTTTTTTAATTTTTTTTTTAAAGTTACAGTGCTACAGTGCATCAGTTAAAAGTGTACTTCTGCACTTTAACTCTGTAACAACGGGGGGGAAAAAATCCAGAAAGGAGAGAAATTTGTCCTTCAAAATACAGGGCTATCTCAAGCAAACCATGCCCCATTTTTTAAAAAATTGAAGAGCCCCAGTATATGTCCCCCAAAAAACATTTTATACAGCCCCCCACCGCCACCAAAAAGTAAAAAGAATAGAATAAGGGAACACCAAGGTGACAGACTGAAAGAAAGAAAGAAAGAAAGAAAGAAAGAAAGAAAGAAAGAAAGAAAGAAAGAAAGAAAGAAATAAAATAAATAATAATAATAATAATAATAATAATAATAATAATAATAGTAATAGTAATAATAAAAAAAGTATTATCACAAGAACTTGCACTAGACCAATCTGAATGAGCCCTTATATTTGACTGGGCTATGTCTGGGGACATGGACCTACAGGGTTATTTTTATCTCATTGTCTTAGAGATAGCAAACATGTAGCTAGGCCGTATGACTTCAGATTGCAAACTGAATGTTCCTTCGTATGAAAATGTCTCTTGTTCCTATAGAAAATCAGCACAACAGACTTCTGAGACAATGCGTTCCTTCAATCTTGCTTGACTTGCTATTACTGTTACCTTTCTCCCAAAACTGGGTCTCAAGGCTGCTCACAAGAGGATTAAATAGCAGATATGATTTAAAATCCAACATGTTGTAATATTTAAACACAATTGAATTAAAAGCGGTCCAATGAGTGTCCCCTTGTCTGCTCCTTGCCCCCCAAAGCAGAGGTGGAGAGCCTGGAAAGTGCCCCAAGCTGGCCATGATGGTGACCATTGATTATGTCACTGGACGCTGGCTTCCCAACAGTTAAGGGCTCTAGACATTGTACACAACAGGGTGCACACTGAAAAGCCATCATGCTCTTGCAGTAAGGAAGTCATTGGCAGGAGCGCACGTTAGTGGATGAGTGATGATGAGGTACCCAGGGATGACCAGGAGAGTTGCAGCTGGGGGAAAACCCTCCATATGCCAGTACTTATTTGATTCAATGCACCAATTCTGCCTCTGTTCCCAAACCTCAGCACCGCCATCCTACACCCATTTACCTGACCTAATGGCCAATCCTGCCTTACCTCTGACTCACAGCATTTTCTCAGCAGCACCTTCATCCTGACCTGCTTATTCACCTAACAAACTAATCCTGTTTTTACCTCTGAGCTTCTTCCCTTTAATTCTGAGCTGCCTTACCTAACTTGATATACCAGTCCTGTCTCTATTCTGGGACCTCAGCACATTCATCCAACAACCTTTTCCCCAACCCAGTACAATATAACCAAGCCCCCAACGTTTTCTTCCCCACCTCTTTGAATTAAATCATCTCTACACCAAAACGAGGCCACCATGGTTAATTGCTTGGGACTATAGTCTGGGAAGTTTGATCTGCCTGTTCTGACCGAGGCCCCTTCCCCACCAGGCAATTAGAACGGGGCAGTGCGTCCTCACAGGGAGGTCGTCTGCACCTTGGAGTGGACTAGGACTGGACTACTTACCAGAGGTCCACTCCTCAGTCCACTCCAAGACGACCCCAAGTGGTCCTCCAGCATGTTTTTGAAAGACCGGAAAAAGCAGGTCTTTATTTTCCTGGAACGCGCCATTGTGTTCCTGCTCCCTTATGCGGATCTACAGACCTCGCACTGCTCCGATTCACCCTGGACCAAGGAGGAGCCCTGAGGAAGGGATTCAGGGACAGTTCGTGTTGCTTCGGACCCCAGAAGAAGCGGTAGGTAATGGCACGGAGCGATTCCCTCACCTCATGCAGAAAGGGCCCAAGGCAGTGGCTTCTATAACATATTCTGAAAAATCACTTGTTAGGATCCCATCAGTCAGTGAACACTGTGACAATATAAGAGCAACATTTAACCATGATTGGATTCTAACCACGAACTATATTAGCAAAGTAGCCAATGATTGAGGGAGCTGCATTCCCCCACCCCCACCCCGATTGTGTCTTCCAAGGCCCTGACACACCCACCAAAGGGGGAAAAAATAATTTTTGACACAAAAAGCTCTCTCTGCCTCAGGTGTTCTTGAGTCAGGTGCACTTGTGCCAGGATGGTGAACATGGGGGACAAAGCTGGAGAATATTTAAGATCCTCTCACCCCTATTCACATTCTCTTTTGGTGGCTAACCTGACCCACCCTCCCACCTCCAGTACAGTGTGAGATTTTCCGGTTGCTTCTTGGCTGGGTAGGATATTTTCCCCCTTTTAATTTTTTTTTTTTTTTGGTTCCTACCCTTCCCTATTTCAGGGGGACTTTGACAACAGGTTAAGGGTGGAGTGCTTAAATAGGAGGTCACTTGGCAGGTAGTGGGGGGGAAATAAAGAGCTACTGTGAACACTTTGATGGTGTATTACTGCATGGCAAGGGGTGGAACTCATTGGTCCTTGTGGTCTCTTCTAGATCCTATGATTCTATGGCCCTTTCTGCCTACCTGGATCTGTCATTGTCTGGTGGTGATCCCAGCAGCACCTCTGCCAGGAAGGGAGCACAATGGGAGTACTCCCCTCTGCACTGTACCAGCTCCTTACTGAAGGAAGCGCTATGGACACACCTCTTCCTTCTGTAGTGCAGTCAGGCACCTTCCCAGGCTGCACTTGCGCAGGACACGCTGTTACCCTGCTTGCTGGGGATCCCTTAGAGGGGTTCCCAACACCTGTCAGAATTATCACTTGTGGGGAAAATTAGCTATGAACACTGCTTTAGCAATGCAAAGAGGGCAGGGTAATTAAGGATCTTTTACCCAATGTTTACGGGGTCAGGTTCAGTCAGAAATCAGACAAAAAGGTCCAATGAATGACTTTATTGAATAGTAATACTTCACACTAACGCAAATACGCACACACACATCCAAGGGCTAATAGAAATAAAGAATGGAAATAAGATAGAGGGATTGTTGAGGGATTTGCAGCTTGGGTAATACTGCACCTCTTTCTGAAGTCCTTGGTCCTGGAAGCAGCGATTGAATGGCAACTCAGTGAAGAGACGCTGAGAAGGGAGGGGGGACCGGTCAGTTGGTATGACCGAGAGGCATCATAATCCTTGCCACACCTTTTTCTCCTTCCCTAACTAGCCTCAAAACAGGGACTATTTGTAGGAAAAATTTACTTTGAAGGCAAATTCTTTCCTGGGGAAAACGAACAGGGACAGAAAAGAAAAACCACACCTGGCATTTCTCAAAAGATAGCAAAGTGTCATCTGAATAACAGGATCTTCATCCGCTTTGGGGCTGCAGTGTGAGTTTCTGGAGATGGATTTGATAAGGTTTTATTGCTTCCAGTGCCCAATTTTCCGGGAACACGTTTACTCCCTTCAAGTGGACACCTTAAAGGTTAAGGACCTTTTGTCCACCATGGGTTATCACAACATGCGGTCTCCTGTGGCTACGTGACTGGGGATTTTACTGGTCTGACCTGGTTCATTCGATCGTATGACCATTATTACCTACGTGCACATCCGGGTGACCTCTCTGGTGGGCTAGATTAATTTGTAGATCCCGGGACAGGGTTTACCAAGGGGGCAACAACACCTCCATTGTGCTTCTGGAGCTTCTGCAGGCCAGGTAAATGTAGTATGGTAGTGCAATTGTGTGTCATTGACGGGGCAAACCTGTCAATGATTTAAGCCATGATTGTCCCACCTGGTGACAGGATAAGGATGGAACCATGATGATGTCATGCAGAAGTGTTGTCGTGGTTGCACTCCTCTTCCATTCCCATGCTGGGGCAACAGTGTCCTGCCCTTTCTGCCTATGATTCTATGACCTCGACACCTTTTCATGAAGGAAAGGGCTCTGAAACTGCCTTGTTGAGCCCTGAGACCTTGGAGATGGGGAAGGAGACTACCTCTAGGGCTGGTCTGAGGAACTCAATCTCACTTAAGCCCTGGAACTTGGGATGGATGTCTTTGGGTCTGCCTTCCAGTAGATGTCCAGACAGGAAGCAACCCAACTACAGGGTTGCCCTAACTTCTCAGGTGATGTGTACAGAGAGCAGCTGAGGATAAAGTCAGGGAGTGATGCCTGCCTGATCCTGTATGAGGTTGCTCCCCTTTCTTGCTCCTTTCCAGATTCAATGTAATTAAATAGATTCAAGGTTAAATAGAGCGGTCCTTACTCAACCCAGTTAATCTGTATCTGACCTCATTATTCCATGGTTGGTCAGCAAGTGTCCAACAGCTGGAATCCAGCTACATTTCCAGGCTCTTTTAAAGCAAGGATGGGCAACCATAGATGGTTTAGGGGCCTATTTCTGTGACTGGAATCCCCTAAGGACCATATGCACTGCTAGAATTGCACTCCCTCTCCTAGATATTTGCGGGGGGGGGGAGAAAGTCTTGAGGGATTTCATCATTCTTTTTATATTTTGATGTTTAAAAAGTCTAAGAGAATTCTGCAATCTATTTAAAAGGTGAATTGTGAAAGGAAATTCAACCTCTCCCTCCCTTTCAAGCCAGAAAAAAAGAGTAGTTTGGTGAGCCTGGAGGGGTCAGTTGACCTCAAAAACAACATGGAAGGGCAAAATTTGTCCACTTCTGTTATAAAGAAACGTGCAACTGATTCTACATATTTGCACCCTTAACACTTGATATGAGTCAAAAATATTTTATAACTGGACACAAAAGGAATAAAGTCAATACATTGTTATAGCCTTAATTTTATTATGGTACAGAGTTGTGGAAAGGAACGGCTCCTCGTTGCAGTGATCTACACATCATAACTGTATGGGCAGTGATTAAAGCTACCTTTATAAAATTGTGCTCAAATTGTCTTTACGGTCGTTGTGTTGTTGTGCATCAATTTCATAAATCTAGTCAATTATAAAGTAACATTTATACAAAGTGTCCTTTTGCTTGTTCAGCTTTGAACTTGAGATCCAATTTAAGGGGTTGGGTGCAGGGAGAAGGAATTCTAGGAGTGTGTGTGTATATATATATATGTATAAAAATCTCAAAATACATTGTTGAAGTCTTTCCTTGCTAACAAGACTGGTGCTAAGGAAAACTGCTGCTGAGCTTCCAGTCAAAAACTAGTAATGTTCTATCCACACATTAATGATTCCAAAATTCTCCATTATGAACAATATTTATCAAAAACAGCCCACTATCAGATGAAAGATGTGCCTTATCTTTTCTTGTCAACTAAAGCATTATTCACTGAAAGTTTCTCTCATATCTGTTTCAGGGGTTTCAGTGTCATTTTAAATTGCAAATCAATCATAGATCATGGAAGCCCTACTTCTGGAGGAGAGATTAACGCTCTGGCTAAAATTGTTTACAAAGCCATTTGTAAACCTTCCGCAGATGCAGATGAGGCAAGTTTACCAGTTTAACATTGTTGATCCCAGAGAAAGCCTTAAGCAATGACTTCAGAGGGCAAAAAAATTTGTTCATTTATCATTATTGTCATGGGCTTTCGCAAATGATAACAATTTGTCTTCATCCTATTTTTAGACAATGAGCCACAATAGAGTCCAGAAAGCCATTTTGCCAGATGGGGGAAGGTGCTTTCATTGCAAAATGTTGCCTTTTCTTTTTTCCTGCCCTATAAAATTGGCTTAAGTGAAAACCAAGGATATGTTTTAATGTCAGGTTTCCCAGTAGGTATTTGGACTTACAATATCAGCACACACAGAGAGATGGGCCAAAACATTTGTTCACGCTTATTACATTAAAAAAAAAATCCAACACTTTGTTTGTTGTTTAGACCAACCTGTAATTGAGGCTGCAACAATACAAAGATTCCTGTATGTTTTGTACCCTTATTCCACTTTCAATTTCTAAAGGAAGAAGAGAGGGAGAAGATGGGATATGGTGGATAAGGCACAACTTCAGCGCAGGTGTCCAAGGTCCTGCTTGTCAGAATGAGAAGTCTGTCCTATAGGCGCAGTGGGGAACTTGCCTCAGGCAGCAGATTCTGAAGGCAGAGAGTTGTGGTGAAGACAAAGCAGTATGTGCACCACAGAGCCAGCCCTGTACTCTCTGAAGTAATCTGCTGCTGCCTTCAGGTGAGGTAGAAGAAGCTAGCACTGAAGTAAGGGCCTTCTGCGCTACCCTGTTATAGTGCTATTATTCCACTTTCAACATCCTATGGAATCCTGGAGTTTGCAGTTAGGAAGGGGAATTTAGAATTCTCAACCAGAGAGCTCTTTGGACTCCCTAAACTAGAAATCTCAGAATTCCACAGGATGTTGAAATTAGAATAATACCACTAGAACGGTGTAGTGAGGAAAGGCCCTAAGATTCAACTACCTGTCCAGTTGACTTCTGGACATGGATTGGGTGGTATTTTGTCCTTTGCCCCAGATAGAGCTATTTCAGGTGAGTAAATACATCTTATAAAAAAAAAAAAGACTCTCCCCACCATCTAGTTAAACTGAGTGATTAAAATTACCCAAGTGCACCCCTGAAAAAATCTTTAAAAGTTTTGTGTGGAACTGCAAAAATCAGCCTTTGGTTTGGAGGATACTTTGCCAGCTTGACTGCTATGCTGATCGGCAATTGGAGATAAAATTCTGTTATGGCCCCGCACACCTGCCAAGATTTGTATGGTTTAACTGGCAATATTATTTGATTGGCACTACATTAATTGGCATTGGCATAAAATAAAAACCTGCGGTGACTGGAAGGTCAAGCTGGAAAGAGGAAAATTAGTGACTGTAAGCCTGAGATTGCAAGGCAGGCCAGCCACACCCCCTCTTAGGTGAAACTGAAGTCATTGTCAGGCAGATTGCAAGGCAACTCTAGAGACAGTAGATTTATGCTAAAAGCTGGAGCAGAAAAGGGAAGTCTCTATCAAATCGTGATTTTTCAAACCCTGATCCCTCACACCTGGATGTTTCCCTGCTTTATCTTCCCAACCTGTCCACAATACAGAGCTATTACAACAGCCATTACCCCTTTGTTACCTAAACACTAAGAACATTAATTCCATCTGGACCTCATTGTTTGTATTGCAACTTCCATTGTCCACTCAGCTGGGAGAGTCTTTCACACCCATACCTGTAGGGTAGATTTTTGTTATAAAAAACTCTCAGCTTCGAGCAGTCTCTCAGTCTCTTGACTTACTGAATTCCATTCTGTCCATTTGATTCCTGAATGAGAACTGTCCTTAGGTGCCTACCAAAGCCTCATCTCAGCTTTTCTTCACTTCCCTCTGAACTGGTAATTATCACCCGATCCCTAAAACTCCTCTATCCAGAACTTTCCTCCTTTTTTCTTCTGTTAGGAGAGCATGTGAGTGTTTGGATCTTTCATGTGCTTGTGTGAATCTTTCAATAAAACATACTTTTAGTTTACATTTTGGAATCCCTGGCTGGTTCTTTCCTGCAAGACCCCATATACATTGGTGGAAAGATCTTGTTAAGTTATCCCTTCTCTCAGGCATCCTAATTTTGAGCTAATTAATCCTCCATTGTCACGTGGAGGTACTGGCATTACGGGTGGACCCCTGAGGCACCCACTTTTTGAGGTAACAATTCTGAAGCCTAGTGACCTAGAAATGTGACAGCAATCTCATGCTTAAGAATAAGATGCATCAGACTTATGGATAAGAATTTGGAATTCCAAGTTATGCATTTGTATCAATTCTACTTCTTTCTCTCCTTCTCTTTGTCTCCTGCTTTCAATCCCTCTCTTGCCTGGGCCTCCAAGAGTAGGTCCCAGGCCTACTAAGGTTTTTTTTAGGTCCTTCAGCTAGGATTTCCAGGTTTTCCAAATGGAAATATAAGACAGCCCTCTATGTTTCCAGGCCAGCTCAAGACTGTCCAGTACATGGGAAGCAGACCTATATGAGGTCTTATGAAAAAAGATCTCATGGGAGCCAGGAACTCTCATGAGAGGCTCTCCTCTTTTGAGAGCTGAGACAGATTTTGGCCATTTCCACACAGTAGTGTCAACTCACCACAGCGCTAGATGATCACTGTCTCAGGAGCTGTGCTGTCTCATGATGTCATGGGCAACCCACTGGTATCCCACTGCTAACTGCCTCTAACCTGCCCATATCGTGCACTATGTCAATACTAGAAAAAGTTCAATATTGACCCCCATTCACGCAACCAGTCCATTACCTGATGACATTCATTTCCCCAATCACACCAGCTCCCATCACAAATCCTGACACACAGACTCATGGACATGTCCAACACTGCCCAGTTGGAAAAAGGGCCCTGAAAAAAGTTGACCAATCAGGCGCCATGCAGTGAGGAAAGGAGGGGAGAAGGTGTTGCTATGGATGCTGTAATGTGGAAGGCACAGCGGTGTTAATGCTGCTACTCCTCCGCCACTCTGGGACGCAAGTGGGAGGGAGCAGTAGAAAACCGCTTCCGTTCTGGCACTGGTGATGCCAGGATTTCCACAGATCATCATGGCAATGAGGTAAGGTGTGGATATGGCCTCCATTTAGGCCTGCTTCACATCTACTCACCTACCACTTGGACCTGTAAAGAGCTTCAACGGTAGGCACCAGCCACACTCACAACAGACTGATGCCTGCAATATTTGGTAAATAGTTTTATGGGGTTTTGCTCATAAAACCTCAGGTATGATAAACTTTCTTGAATAGATCTGTTATGAGCTCACCTGGCACCTGCTGTTCCTGCTTTCATTGGATTAATAAATATGGGATTTGGAGCTGCTCTGCCCCAAGGGCAAAAACATGTGCAATATAGTCCGGCCCTGGGCTCCATTCTGGACTCTTGGCCCAGTAAGTTGTACCAGATCCCTCCATCTCCATCAGCCATGTCTGTAATATTATTTTCACCAAGGCTATCAGCTTCAGAGCACAGAAATTTACCTTCCAAGGAATCAGGATTACAGCATGCAAATTTTTCAAATTCCTTAAAAATCTCAGCTTTTGTTCCAAAATAAAAACAAAAAGGTTCTCCTACTCATTTAAAAATATATATATTAAAAAGGATGAACACAGTATTTTTTTACCCATCTAGTTCATTTCATCACTTTCTTGCTATCAATGCACTCAAACAATTCACAGTTTGAAATGATAGCTTATAATTTAATGCACACTAAAGAAGAAAAAAATAGGAAGAGAAAGGGGAGAAGTAAGCAAATTTGTAGGGCCAGCTCTATCATTATGCAGGGTGATGTAGATGTCACCAAAAGGGAGCAAATTATTAGTGATTTGTTATTATCGTAAGTTTTCTGCCAAGGATGGAGAGTTCATGGAGCTTTCCGCTTCATGGAGGAAAAAAGTTTGATAAGGCCTTATCTCCACCACCAGCCCACACAATAGCTATACTTCACATCAGGCAGCAAAATATCTTGGGCCAGCTCCTGAGGTACCATGTTCACTGCAGATTCTCTGAGGACAAAAGCCAAAGAGCACCAGGTCCCAGCCAAGTTGATTATTGACAATAAATGACTGCTGAGCTACTGCCTCTGTAATAAACAAACCTTACTTTTCAACAATGTCCTTCTGAAATTCACATTATATACCATGTCTCTGCAATTATTATTATTATTATTATTATTATTATTATTATTATTATTATTTTAAAAAGCCATTTATCATTTCATGCATTTCTCCAGCTTTCAGGATGTGACCCCTGATAACAAACAGAATATATAGCAATAACATTTTCAACTGTGCCACTTTGCCTGCTTTGTCAGTCCCCTTCCTATTCCTGAGGGCATCTTGGAAACAGCATTTGTTTCACAAATAGAAAAGAATTGCTTTGCATACAGAGCCTCAGAGATGAGAGGTGTTTATTTCTTGATTTGCAATCATGGGTGCCTTTCAGCACAAGTGCCTCTTTCCCTCCCCCCCAAAAGGGCATCCAAATTAAAGCAGCAAAGAAAGCTCTTTGCGCCATCCGCCCTGCTCCCGGCTGCTGTCTGTTCCACAAAACTATTAGCAATTATTACTTATTTCAAAGCCTTCGACTTTGAGCACAGATGAACACTTTGCATTTAGTTTTACCCTTGAGAAATGGGGAAAAAAAGTGGAGGGAGAAACCACCTCCATAATCAGTATAGAGTGATATTTTCTTGCTATAAATATAGTATGACACCCATCTGTCTCAAATGGCCATCCTGCTGTACTTGAAGTGTATTTTTCAAACTGTTCTCATATTCATTCCATTTCATGCCATTCTTTTCTTTCTATTTATTTTTCAATTCACTGTTCAAAGGATACTTCACACCAGGGCTTTTTAAAAAAGAAATCATAAATGGAGAGGAGGCACTTTAACATTGTCTGAAAGAGCATTTTAATCTTTGTTACTTCTACTCATACATACACATAGATAGATAGATAGATAGATAGATAGATAGATAGATAGATAGATAGATAGATAGATAGATAGATAGATAGATAGATAGATAGATGAATGAGTGTGCATGTGTGTGTGTGTTTGTATCCCACCGTTCCCCCAAAACTGGGCTTGGAATTTAAAAACTTAGATAAAACTTAGAAAATATTAACATTAACAAGGAATTAAACTAACATTAAGATTAAAAACAATTTAAACCATAGTAATTAAAATAATTTTAAAAGTGTAAAAATACCATTGAAACCAGTACAGCATCCTATTAAAAGCCTTCTTTAAAAACAAAAACATTCAGTTCCTAAAAACCTGTTGGAATAAAAAAAAAAAGACTTTGCTCAATGGCAGAAAGACAACAAGGAGGGGACCATTTTATCCTCTCCAGGAAGAGCATTCCAGAGTTTAGGAGCAGCCATTAAGAAGGTCTTGTCTCTTGCCCCTTCCAGATACATCTGTGAAAGTGCCACAAGTGAGAAGAGCAACTTTTTCGTGGTTCTCACAGCCCAACAGACTCCTATGGAAAGGAATGGTCTTTCATATAAATTGATCCTAAGCTGCAATAAGGTTTTATAGTACATGACCAACACTTTCAAATGTCAAAATATGATTTGGTTTGGTTTGCTCCTAACAATTTAAGGGTTTTTATGGGGGGAAGGGGGGTGAAACATAACATTATCATTTTTTTCTGATGAACCTCATTTGAAAGCCACCAGACCTTTCCTTCCTTGTCACATCCTGGAGATAGCATTCATGCTGTATGACTTTTAGGATGGCATCCTGTTAGTGATGTGTACTTGCATAATGCTGTCTCTTTCTTTCTCTCTCTCTCTCTCTCTGTTTGTCATTACAAAGGGAGATATTCCCTACCTTCATTGTGTAATGGCCCAGACTCTTCAAAATATGTCTGTCTCATGCTGCCTCCTTGTGTGCAGCCATTTAGTGGTTAGTGGAGAATGAGATGGTGCTGAAAGAGCATCCAACCATGTATAATCAGAGGCACAACAATGAAATCATCCATAGGAGATTTGGAGGGTCCTCCAGAAACCCTTCAAGATGTGTCACCATTGTGCATCTGGCCATAGGTACAGTGGAGGGGTTTCTCCACTGCCCCTCACCTTCAATAGCTATTAAATGACCATGGAGAGGGACACAGGAGCAAGGAAAATAATGTGGGAAGGGATATGAAAGACAGGGCATAGTTCGTCCAGAGAGAAAACTTATGCTATGTTTCCTCATCCAAGACCTTGGCCCTTTCTGCACGGGGTTATTAACATGGGTCAACGTGTTTTGGCACGGAGCTGTTCTGCACATGAGAGCAAATTAGGTTTGCTTTATTTACCATCATTCCACATGTAATCCCAAGTTAATGTGTCCCCATGTGGTGGGAAAACATGCTATTTGAAAACCGGAAAAAATCCAAAACAATTTTCAAGATCGAGCAGATTCGGACTTTCACAGTGGTACTGATATGTACATTCACACTGATGCGAATTGGGGGGCAGTGGAGGGTGGGCTGTTGGTCTACTCACCTTCTCCAGCTGTCCTCGCCCACCAAAGGACAGGCAGGTGCCATTTTTTGTTTTGTTCAGCAAACTTTAGAAAATGGAGTAACTGGACAAAACACAGCAAAGACATGTTAAAAGGAGAGAGCTGTTTTCTGTTTTGCAGATGTTTTATTGTATTTGCCGGCATTAGACGCACTACCATATAAGAGCACCCTATTTTCGGACTATATTATTTATGAAAAAATATTTTAGTACTCTGTTCCCAGTTCCTGTCCTATCTGCTTGGGTGGCAGGACCTCCCTGCCCAGGCAGACAGAAGAGGCTCTGTGTATGTGTGTAAGAAGCTCCTTCTGTTATTACCGTTTACTAGCCTTACTTTGGAAGATATTAGATATCATTTTGATATCACAATTCGGCCCCATTTCGCCACCCTCGGCCAAGTGTTTGTGAGGCCCCCGAACAAGCACAGAGCTAGGCGAGGCCATTAACTGCTGAACATTCCATTCTCCACCTAGGCAGGCCAGACTCAGCCAGATCTTCGCTTTAGGAGACCTCCCTAGACAAACACCTCATTAAGGATGCACGCTAATACAAAGAGCCCCCTGCCCCGAGCAGGTAATCTGACAAGCTAGACGCTTAACTGTCAAGCACACTGCATCTGCATACTGGCCATTCCATTGTCGATTCGGACTTAATTCAATCATGCTAAATTCTGACCTTTCAGAGACATTGTCTCCCACCCAAACCTCATTGTTCTCTCCCAAAGTACAGACTAGCCTACGGTCATATTTTCCCTCTAAAAACCCCCAATTCCGAGACCTTCCTCGGATCACTCTGAACTTCCATCCCGCCTTGCTGCTGCTTTGTCCGCCGAGCTTTCCCCTCAGTCTTAGTCGAAGACTGCGCAATTACGGACCTCTGCTGTGATCTACCCCAGGCTTCGGACAGGTATAGTATCACCCAATTCAACAAACCCCTGTCAAAAATTCCTCTATACCACTACTACCTTTATTTTCTATAGTTACTTGTGTGAGTGTGTTGCATACACTGTTTGCTTGTATTTAATAAAATCACTGTTATTATTTCATATTTTGGTGTGCTCCTTGACTTGGCCTGATCCCTTAGACATTGGGTTTAAAGATTCCGCTGCGTTGCCCTGCCTCTCGTTTTTGCTAACTTGTGCTCTGAGCTAATTTTCCCCACTAATATTTGAGCACGTTTGGAGTCCCTCATGGGACCCCCAGTAAACAGGGTAACACTTCCCCCATTCCTCTCCTCCTCGCGAGGAAACTTTCCTGCAGAGGTTGGAAGAGGAGGGAGGGAGGGAGCGTGTGTGTGTGTGTGTGTGTGTGTGTGTGTGAGAAGCTCCTTCCCCCCATTCCTCTCCTCCTTGCAAGGAAACTTTCCTGCCAAGGGAGGGAGGGAGGGTGTAAGAAGCTCCTTCCTCCCTTTCCTCTCCGGGGCAGGATCATGCCGGCAGCGGGGCGAAGATGAGCGGGGAGTGTGAGATCGCTTTCCCAACTTTGGTCTGTCAGGTGATCTGCCTGGGTGGGGGGAGTTACCATATTCGCACCCCATTTTCAGAAAACATTTTTTGGGAGAAAGTGCCTCTTATACAGTGGCAAATACATACCTACACAGGTACATAGGTACATACAAATGTACCAACTGAAAATAAAATAAAAATAAGCCAATCACAGCCGCCAGGGCGGGGTGAGGGGAGTAGTGGGAGTGCTCACTACGGAAATAGTATGGATGCATGAACTTGCACTCCTCTGAATCAAAATGAAACATATCGAGGAGCTGTGTGGAAACAAATGAAAGAAAGCCCACATTATTTGGATCCAATAAGACATGGTAAGAAACAGTGTGAACCACTTCATGCGCCTCGTGTGGAAAGGGCCCTTGGCCACAGCATCAAGCATCCCCCTTCTTCTGGTTCACTTATCCCTCTGTCTTTTGAAACATTCTGCCAATCAGAATCAACAGTAATGAACTATCCAGAAACAATACAGATAGAGCAATGGACTGATTTAAAGTAAGGCAGTTTCACATGTTAGGTTCACATGGAGAAATTCAGACAAGTTTTGCACTGGTCTGTTTCTCTTAGACGCCTGACATTTGATGAGACACTATTATGACAGCAAGCAATGAAGACTGTTTGGGAAATATATGTGTTCACTTAAGGCATTTTTCAACAGCTTGTTGAAATTCTTTATGTTTCAGTTTTGCAAATGTTTGACTGTTAGGCACTAAAGTCCCCACCTAACTGCCACCTTCAGTAGCATGCCTGAATTCCTGGCCCCCATCTTGTTCTCCCCTAAGTTTTGTAACAATCCCCTATGGCTGATGTGAGCATTAATGGACTCTTGCATTCTCAATTATGTAGAGTTCCACCGCTCCCGACAACTGAAACTCTATTGATAAAGACTTGTGGCCTTTCCGCACTAAACTGTTCTAGTGCTATTCTTCCACTTTCCACATCCTGTGGAATTCTGGGGTTTGCCATTTACTGCGGCTAAAGGGCTCCATTGCCGAGAATTCTAAATGCCCCTCCTTAAACTGCAGACCCCAGGATTCCACAGGATGCTGAATGTGGAATAATAGCACTATAACAGTATGGAGTGGAAAGACTCTTGGATTTCACAGAAAGTAGCAAGGGCTCTCTGGAACAGGCGTTTTAAACTTCCTTTGCTGCAGATTTTTAAATCCCAGATGGAAATACCAGAAGAACAAGATTCCCCAGGCCAAAGTCTTCTTCCACAATCTTGAATTTCCATTTGCTTTCCCAGCTGTTGTATCTCAAAAAGCAGCAGGGCTTCTAGGAAAAGAAAGAGCCACCTTAAGGAACACCGATGGGAAATGGTGGTCCATTATATTCTAGAAACAGTTGGTACAATTAAAAATTCTCACATTTTTAAAAGTGTGCTTCTCTTTCCATATGGATCTGAGAAGCCCCATGATAATATTAGGCAAGTATCTTGTCAAGAAAACCCTACAAGAGGTTCACTATAAGTCAGAAACAACCTGAAGATACACAATAACAACAACAGTGTATTTTTTTTGCATCTGACTATTCAATAGAGTAAGTAAGTAAGTAAGTAAGTAAGTAAATAAATAAATAAATAAGAAAATACTCTGTCATATTCTATTCAGTATTGTTAATGTGAATATACATACAGTTCAGTAACGATTATAGTATTCCAAATGAAGCTTTTAAAGTGTGATTGTCATGAAAACAGTGAAAAAATAAAATTACTTCTTAGAAAGTGGGTTGAAACATAACAATGTATCAAATACAGGGGAGATATTGATTAAAACCCAACAATATATCAAATAAAAGGAAGATACAAAATCGTATTAAGTGAATGCAACTATAACTATATGTCTCTTTACACACCCTTCCCTCCAGCATGACTACCTTAATAGCAAAAGTTGTGCAGATACGTTAACAAGATATGATAGAATAAAATATGCTTAAAGAATATATGAAATAGGTGAGATATTAAATGAAACAGCTAAGATAACATTGAACTTATCTATAAACTGGGAAAGAGGAGTAAGACATTCTAGTAAGATAATGAGAAGCATTGACTAAGCAACTCTTCCAAGATGTCTCATGGAATAATCCAATTGTAATATCTCTCCAGCCTTCACACACATAAAAAATAGTTAAATTCCTCCAGCTGCTTTCAGAGGTAAGCATGAACAGGACTGCAGAACACATAAGTCTATCAAGCTTGAGCTATTCTCAAGAAACAAGTTCATCCACAAAGGTTGAATAATCAAGACAGTGTCTGTGAAATTTAGAAGCAAATCTCAAAAGAAATTAAAATGAACTCTAAGATGCTAAGAATCAGGATGCAATCTTGTAAAAAGCAACAAAAGATGGCCTTCTTGCTGTCTTATAGGAGAAACTCAACCTATTTAGTTTGTCTAAAACTAGACAAACAACAGCAACAACAACAACAAAGAGGAAAGGAAAGGAAAGGAAAGGAAAGGAAAGGAAAGGAAAGGAAAGGAAAGGAAAGGAAAGGAAAGGAAAGGAAAGCGGGGAAAATGCACCCTTATCTTTAGAGTCCTTTCCCTTTTTTTTGTACTTTTTTTTTTTTTTTTTGGTACGTTCTATTGGTTTTGGATGCTGTTTGGAATTTATTCCAATTAAAGAATGGCTTTTTGATGATTGATCACCAGACCAAAAGCTTTGAGTAGTAGAGAGAGGAAACTCTGTGTTTCAGTTCTTAGGGAACTACTGTTGGTCCAAGCAGGTAATACTGGTTTAATGGTCTATCTCAATAGCAGAACACAAGACACAAAAGGTAGATGGATGATTTGGAGTAAATTTTGATGGCTTTCTGTCAATGCTTTGATAAAGCAAGTAAAATTGCAAGCACCCTATCTCAGCACTGGCTGGCCTAGGGCTAGTTGTTTTGCTCTTGGCCTCTCTGCTCTTCCTCTGTAAAATGGGTATGTTGATTGATTACTTTCCTTCAAACCTGCTGATCAAAGTGTTTTGTGTTTGAACAGGAGTGAAGATAGTGTAGGAGTGAAGATAGTGTAGCCCCTAGGTTGTACACAGACCTCCCACAAGATGTTTTGGCTCTTAAAGCTGCCTACCAATTCCCCCAGTGAATTAAAAAAGAAAAAAGAGAAGGAAGGAAGGAAGGAAGGAAGGCAAGCAAGAAAGAAAGAAAGAAAGAAAAAAGAGTAGAGGGTGATTTTTCAGGCAATTTGCATTCAAAAATCATGCAATTACACCGTCCTACACAGTCAGAACTCCCCCAATCCCTCCAAAAATGCTTCTATATTTAGCCATATGGCAATAAAAATTAATGTTGCATCATTTCCAGATTCCATTTGGCCCAATATAGAGCAGAATACACACATAGGCTCTTTCCACACGTGGAGGGAGAAACGGGGTAAAACACGCAGAAACAGAGTTTACTAGAAGCCGGGTAAGTCCGTCGCCACAAGGAGCAGCGCAAGTTCGCTGCTCCACACTCCTGCGGTGTCTTGCGGTGTCCTGCGGCATCCAAAATGGTGGTTTACGGCTGGTGGAGGCTCTCCACCAACTGGAGAAGCTCGCCAGCTGGAAGCCCGCCCCCTGGCAGATCTGCAGGCACACACTTGCACGCACCTGCAAATCTACACCGGGGCGCTGCGATGGGGTGGAACGGGGCTGCACGCTCGTGTTTTATAAAAACCACTTGAAAAGTGGTTTTTAAAAAACACGCGGCGCCACCACTTCCGGTCGCTTCAGGGGGGTCTGAGGTGTAGAACCTCAAAATTATAAACGCCCCAGCGCACTTCACGGTGTAGACGACCTCCGTTAGAGGTCGCTCTATACCGTTTTAATTACCCCATGTGGAAAGGGCCATACTCTAGGCACAAAGCTTGCAGGAGGTTGCAAGGTGAGTATTCCTAGTCTAAGGACATTTCTGCACTACACTGTTACAGTGCTATTAATCTACTTTCAACATCCTATGGAATCCTGGGTTTATAATTTAGGGAGGGGAACTGAGAATTGAGAGCTCTTTGGTCTCAGTAAACTACAAACCCCAGAATTCCACAGGACGTTGAAAGTGGAATAGTAGCAGTATAACAGTGTAGTGCAGAAATGGCCTAAGAAAACCCTATGAAATTCATGGATTTGCTGTAAATTGAAAGTGCATACACATACAGAGTTTTTTTTCACTCTACAGCTATAGACAAACTTTCTTTGCCTTCTCAGATACCGTTTAGAAAACCAGGGAAGGACTTTCTGTCTTTAATCCCTAATATTTCAACAAACCTGGCCTGGATCAAGTTATGAATCTGCTCCAATGATTACCAATCCCACAAGTCTGAAGTCTTTCTATCCATGACAAGAGGCATATTTGAAATAGCAAGGCACATTCAAGAATTCAGGGGGAAAAAATAAAAAAGGAAAAAAGAAAGATCAAAATGACACACACAAACCAGGGAGGATAAAAAGAAAAGAAATAGCTTCCCTTGGTATGTTGTTTTCTGCCAGAACAGCAAAATATTTAATTGCATTTGTGCCAGATGTTTAATTACTCTTGTTAGCAGACTTATACACTCTTCAGGGTTTTTTTTTTTTCTGTTCCTAAGAAACATCAAAAATAGTTCAGAGATGATTCCTTGGTTCAGAAAGTGATGTGGAATTAAAAAAAAAAACAAAGAAAAGAAAAGAAAACAATGACACAGCAAGTGAATGCTTTGCATTACACAGACTTCAGCAAGTGCCAGAGAACATTAGTTCATAGTGACAATAGCCAACTGCAAGCTGTACTAACACAGCCATGGTGTAACGTCATGACTTGCTGGTACACTTTTGCAATTTCATGCTATGATGCTAAAAAATGTATTTAATTTAAAAAAAATAACTCAAAGGAGAAATTTAAAATAAACATGGAGAGATAGTGGTTTCCTAACTTGGCACGCCATGGGAGTAACTGCGGGAGGGACAACCTGGGCATGCCTACACTTTGCCCCTCCTGGATAGGTGACAACAAGAAGTGCTATCAAGCGCTATTACAGAACTGCACTGACAGGATTGTAGGAGGCTCTGAATGGATTTTTTTCTGGAAATGAAAATAGGCCTGATTTGCAACGCCCAGAAACAAGATAGCAGCTGGATAGTGACGACATTGTGCTGTAGCACGGCTCCTGGACTGGGAACAACCTGTTCCTCTGGTGGGATGAGGACATCGTGTTGAAATGGCCAAAAATCTCCCAGTGCTAATCCTACCCTCAGAACAAACTCTTTTTTTGTCACTGGAGAGCCATGGAGACACGGCCAGCTCTTTTCCTATAGCTGGATGTCCTGCAACAGTCATCTCCAGGAACCTCCTGGAAAATATCTGGACACGTTTCTGCTGATTCCCCTACTTTCCAAAATCATGGAAATGGCTATGTTGGAGTCATTGCATCAGTTCAAAAGTGGGTTCAGAGGAGTCTTTGTTCACTGTGCCGTCAGTAAAAAATTCTGACATCTGCATCAATCAAAACCATCATTTGGACCAAGGCTATCATAATATATTAACAGAATGCCCATCATTTTTTCACAGAAAACAATGTACTTTGTGCAAAACTCTCTGCTTCCTTAGATTTACAGCAATTTTGTAGATTTTACCCCTTGATCTACTAGGTTCCAAGAGTGATCCCATGGGATCCTCCCTCAGGATCCACCCAGATGTCAGATGTGTCTTTTGTTCATGTGTATATGCATGGACTTTTCATTCAGCTCAGTTAGTGGAAGGAGATGTATACTGTAGCTATATTCTTATTGCCTTGGATTGAGAATGATGTATTTGGGATACAGCTGCTGTATTTACAATGGCTTTAGAGATCCATAAAACATTCAATCTATATTTTGAAATATTTACAAGAGTGGTAGTCAAGATTCTTTCCCTACAATATTTTTAATGCTCCCGCTACCTTCTACTCTGTCACCATTTCCAACTTGATTTTTTTTTTATTTCAGTTCATAATTTATTAAGGGCTATAAAATGTTAATGATCTTAACCATTTCAATGTAAACACAAGGAATCTGTGTTATGTACTCTTCCCATGTTAAAACCAAATCATGTACAAACAACTTCTGCAAAGACCTGTCCGCAATGTAGAGTACAAATCCAGCCCTGATCAGATCCATCAGAACGGAGTGCACCAATGACCTGGTGCAAATGTTATGCGATAGTTTATGGTTTAAACACTTCTTACTCTTATTATTTAACCCACCTTTTCCCCATTTTAAGACTCAAAGAGGCTTACAACAGATTGAAAAATACACAGGCCATTTCTGCACCTCACCAGTTCCGGCCAATGTCCTGCTGCAATCCCAGCAGCGCCTTTGTCAGGATGGGAGTGTGATGGGGCCACTCCCCTCCTCACCTAGCCAGTTCTCTGCAGAAGGGAATGCAAGCAACACATGTCCTCCTTCTGCAGTGCAGCCAGCCTCTTCTCCATGCTGCACTTGGGGAAGGAAGCACGGGATTGCACTTCCGCCCCTTCCCCAAGGCCGGGGATGATGGGAGAATTGCACAATTGCAGGCTCTTAACTAATTTTTTTTGTTAAGAAGACATCCCACAATCATGACTCCTGGGATGTAACGGCTGTGGGACCATGATGACTTTGTGCAAAAGCACAACCCATGGCCTGCTGCCATTGCATCCCCATCGCAGGACTGAGACGCCATGCTGAAATGGCCGTAGTTAAAATTCACAGAATACAAATTAAGAAGTGATTAAGCTATCATAAAATGAAAATCAGTTAAAACAAACATACGCAAACACCCCAACACAACAAGCAGAAAAATCTATCACATTTATTGGGCAAGATGGACCTTGTACAATCAGTCCTCAAAGGCCTGTCAAAACAGAAAGGTCTTCACCTGTCTGCAGAAAGAGAGTAAGGAGGGTGCAGGTCTAGATTCTCTGGGAAGAGAGTTCCAGAGTCTGAAGGCAACAGTGAGAAGGCCTTCTTCTGTGTTCCCACCAGATGTACCTGTGAGGGGAGAGGCACAGAGAAGGGCCTCCCCAGAAGATCTCAAAGCAGCTTTGTGGGGAAAATTCTCATATTATGCTTTGAACCTAGCCAAGCAATTTAGAATCCCCATATTTAGAAATAAATTTTGAAGAGGAGAACACAGAAAGAGAGGAAGCTGTTTTCTACTGAATCACACCATTGGTTTATCTAATCCAGTTCTGGCAACTTATTGTCAGCAGATCATCAAGGTTTCAAGCACGGTTTTTTTCTATCCCCGGTTGGATAGCCCCGTAGTGTCTATCCAACTACTAAATGGGCCCTGTCATGCTTAACTCCTGAAATTACATTGGATTGGATGTGTTTAGAGTGGCTTTAGTACATATGTATTTATAGACCCAAGGCTATTTCACTCATCAAGAAAGAATGAAACTATAAGTTGAAAGGTGTCAATTCACAGCAAGTTTCCAGGAAAGAAACACCTGAGAATAGCATGAAGCAAATGTGGTATATACTCCTGACACACTCAAAAAGAAAGCTGATAGTCCCTGTCATCAGATAGATTAAAAAATTGTACTTTTGTCATGGCAAAACTGGGAGTGTTCAAGGACTTCGTTCAATCTACCTTTTTAAGCGAATCCAACCTAATTTGAACTTCCTGGACTAATATGCTGAGCAAAAAAGTTTTCATTGGATTTTCCCATATAAAAATGGTGTGATATCATTCTTGATGCAGTAAAGTCCCAATATATATATATATGAAACACATGGAACAGGCACTTAAAGAAAGAATGAGCATGCTAAGTTGTTGCTATTCTGTGCCTTCAAGTCGTTTCTGACTTATGGTGACCATAAGGCCAACCTATCGCCAGGTTTTCTTGGCAAGATTTGCTCAAAGGTTGTTTGCCATTGTTTTCCTCTGAGGCTGAGAGAGTATGACTTGCCCAAGGTCCCCCAGTGGGTTTCCATAGCTAAGCAGGGATTTGAACTCTGTTCACCAGAGCCATAGTCCAGCCCTCAAACCACTATGCTAGCAGGTTCTCTAATGTTTACTTGAGGATAAAATGTGTAAATATATGTATTTTAGGGTACCAATGCATGAAATGTGAATTTTAACTATGTTCTTGAAAAAAAAAGCAAATCAGTTTTGAAGTAAAATGTAATCGTTGTAACAGATATGAAACTGATATAGACCAGAATAAGACTGAGCCATCTGGTCCCTGGAAAAACTCAGTTCCAAATGACCAGCTTTACCACAACTGTTGCTCCCCTAGGAGTCACTGCCCATGTTCAGGGTCTTATAGATTAGGGCATGGATTGGAGACTAATAAAATGCTTGTTACTAGTAACCTTTTTTGGACAAACTGTGACCCTTTTCAGTGGGACTGAGGAATGAATAGCTCTCCAGATATTGGATTGCAATTCCTATCAGCCTTGGTTACCATAGCCTACTGACAGATAATGCGTATTACAGTCCAACAGTTTCTGGAGGGTTTTACCACACACTTCTTTATAAGCATCAAAAGCTCAATTGAGAAGCACACCAGGAATGAGAAAATTACATTGTTCTTCCTGGTAGCAGTAGTATTTACATTTATCTCCCACCTTTGCTTCACGTGTAGCTACACACAGCTCTACGGTTCTCTACTTTTATCCTTATCACAACTTCATAAGGTGTTAAGTGGAGAGGGAGACGTCCAGCTTGGAGCTTGGGGAGCATGGAGGGGGAGCGGAGGGGCAGGGCGGAGCTACAGCGTGAGGGGCATGGCCACGGTGTGGGGGGCAAGGCTGCAGCATGCAGAGGCATGGCTACAAACTCGAACACCCCAAAAACATTGCCGCCCCCTCGTCCCTACGTGACTGGAGATGTCCTGGTCAAAGGTCACTCTGTGAGTTTCATGGCTCAGTGAGGACTTGAACTTGGATTTCCCAAGTTCCAGTCCAACAGTCCAATCACTCCATTATACTACCTCTTTTTATAGTCTTGTTGCTTCTTCTTCTACTACTGTTGCTATCTTCTATCTATCTTACATGCAAGGCTTAGATTCTGAAAATATCTCCACTGACAATTTTGAGGCAGTGTGTGTGGAAAGTGAGGGAGGCTGTACTCTTTCCTTTAAAGTTAAATTATATTCCGTTTTCATGCTATAAACAGAGTTAATATGGTGGGAAGAAGTGGAGGAAATGTGGGAGATTGGACACACCACTCAGGAGATTAACTCAGCTGCCGAACGTCCAAAACCTGGTGCTGCTTTCTAATGCTTTGGACAAGATCTCAATTCATACACAGCTCCCTGTTTCTCAATTCCCCAAGTTATATCCTGTCAGGATTTGGAAATGTTTGTGGAATTCACGCTTGCAACTGTAAAGGAAGGGGGGAATTGGAAACACTGCCATGGCTGCCACTATTAAATGCTTGAAAGATCAGAGTGATGCTCAGGGACCTTGGGTTCCCATGATCTCTGCCAGAGGCGAATGGTGGTAGAGGACCTGTCAGGGAAAAAGCACCTGGCAAAGGAATGGCATTTGGCTTTGAAAGGTGCCGTCTCCCCTCCATTTGGAGGGTCAGTTGCTGGTGTCACTGCTGATTTATTTTGAGAAGCCAGGACGTGTGTGGCCAGCCAGGTTCTCTGTCATAGGTATTTACACAGTATGTCAAAGGGAGAAGAGAGAACTGAATGGAACTACATAGCAGCACTGGAGTAATTAGAGGACCCTCCGTTAAATATCATTTGAGAGCTCTCAGTGCATGGATGAATAGTCAGGCTTGATATCTGTTATCATTACATGCCTCTAACAGTGACGTCCAGTCTCCCCTGCACATGCTTGTGTTGGAGAGGGGTCTGTTTGTGTGTGTGTGTGTGTGTGTGTGTGTGTGTGTGTGTATGTGTGAGGTTTGCTGAAAATGAATACACTAACCCAATAATTCCATTTGTTCTAGGGATGACTTGCACCTTCTTTTACTTTTGACACTTTATTTTCATTGTGTCAGTTTCTGAACTAGATAGGCATCCATGAAATATGCAGCTGAACCAGATGCTGAGGTTCTATATTTAAATACCCCATCAATAGGGAATAAAAAATGAAAATATTTGAAAATTTGTAGAAAAATGAATTTCTCAAGTGTCAGAAAGCTCCAGTGAGGGTGATCCTAGACAGGTGAGCATCTTTCCAGGTTGGGGCTTATTCTGCATGAAAAATATATGTGGGTTTCTTTTGCGGGCGGGATTGCATAGAAAGTAGTATTTTCTGCAAATCAATAGCATTTCTATTTTCTATCCAGGAAGTTTGCTTTCTGCACAAAAGTGTGTGTGCATTTATTTCTCAAAATCATTCCTGAATGGTTAATCGTTTTCCAAAACTGCTCAGTTTTTAGTTACTTTCTTGCAGCAAAGAGAAAAAAAAGTGGTACAATTTTTCATTCTTGAAGGTGAAAACAAAATGGGCAAAAATTTACATCCTTGAAAGTTTCTTATATTGTTAAACTGAATCATCCTCCTGCAAGTATTTCCTGGGATTCATTGGAGAGGGATTTTAAGTATTGAAAGAAGCAGGATGTTACTGCAAAAGAGGCCTGCCAGAAGCTTCCTGGACTCTCTCTCTCCTCTTCTAAATGGAAATAGTTTCAATGAATTTGCAATGCCACAAAATTTTTGCAATGGTATTGAACGTGAACTGGCCATGGTCATAAAAATGCAAGTACAGTGGTCCTTCCACTTTCAATGGTGCTGGGGGCATAGGAGTCCCACAACAGTGAAAAAATCATGAATATTGTAAGCCCCCCAAACCATATTTAACATTCACAAAAAAGTACCTCCTCTGGCAGGGTATCTGGGTCCAGCTGTGTGTGCATTCCCTTGCTTGCTTCCTCACTCAGTCTGCTGGGAAGGAGGGGGAGGGGAGAGGGGACGGAAGGAGCTGGAGGAGGGAGAAAGGGGGCACCCATCCCATCCCTTTCCCCCTTCCACACACAAGTAAGTGAGGAAATATGTTTGCATCCTCTTCCCCTTTCCTTCTCCCAGCCATATGCATGAGTGAGGGAACGCATGTGTGACCGGGCCTAGCCACCCCACCAGTTTGATTTCCTCCCTCGACACTGGTGTTATCAAAATCAGCGACGTATCTAGGCTCAACAGCACCTAGGGCAAGCACGGAAGTTGCCTCCAGGTGCTGCCACTGCCACACACACTCCCCAGGAAGGACGGGGGGTGGCAGCAAGAAGGAGACAGTGGTGAGCAGGCATGAGGGGTGGTGAGCTGGTGTGGGGGGTGGCTAGTGGGTGTGGGGATGTTGAGCAGGCACAGGCGGGTGGCGAGTGGGCATGGGTGTGTGCAGGGGGTGGTGAGTAGGCACAGAGGGTGTCTAGTAGGTATGGAGGGTGGCTAGCAGTCACAGGGGCAGTGAATGGGCACAGAGGGTAGCGAGCAGGCACGAGAGGGTGGCCAGCAGGTGTGAAGGGTGCAGGCCAAGCCCAGGGCTGGCATTTTTGCACACCCCCCAGGAAATGGCACCCAAAACACGCATCCCAGTTGCCTCACTGTAGATACACCTCTGATCAAAGTCCCTGTTAGAGGTGGCACAGGGCAGCAGTGGAGATATGGCAAATGCAGCAGTCCACAAATAATCAAATCTGTGAATGCTTCACCTGCCAATGTACAGGGCCTGCTGTATTCTGAATCAAGCCATATCTCTGTCATATCACCAGCTGCCACGGCATGCCCTCCAACTGTCCCAATGAGGGTGAGGAAAGTCCTGATTAGTCCTTTGTCATATCACTTTTTCAGCTGCTTTTCAAATGTCCCAGTGTCACTCTCCTTCTCCCACCTTCCCCTTTTGCACTCAGTTTACTTCAATAGCTTAAAACTTACTTCAAAGTGCAAAACTACTTTGCATTCAACTCAGCATGGGGGAGAAGAAAGGAGAGAAGGGGGTGGGATCTTGCCCTATCTTGTAGATTCAGACAAAAATAAACTGCTCCAGCTTTACCTAGCTTGCCTTTTCTTCCTTGCTAATAACTTTTGCCAGTTTGACCACACTTGGATGTTGCAGGGCCATGTGCATCCTGATTTTCTTATGTGAAATGCTAGAGGGTATAGCAGCTGTGTTCTTAGCTTCCTGTTGCTCCTGTAGGCTGCTTTACAGTAGCTAGTGTAGACTTTACTGTTCAAAGCAGAGGTTGGAAAACTTTCTTCAGTAGGACTATAACTAATATATGTTCTCAAAAGCGGTGCTTGCAGAAGTTTTATAACACAGCTGGGAAAAGTGTAATTTTTATTCCCATTCAGTGCAATGCTTGGGAAACTTGATTGCCAAGAAAAGAATTATTTGCATAACTTGGTGCTTATTATCTGAATGACATGCTCTTCATCCATTGAGCTTAAGGCCATCAACAGGGGGTGTTTCTAGCTCTCAGATTTTGCCTCTGAAATATCAGGGCCTGGAATGCTGCTGACTTGGCCTCTCTAGTCACAACATATCAGAAGCCAATGAATGATGGCAATGTGGTGGAGAAGCAGAGTTAAGAAAAAATTTTTGTTTTTGTTTTTTTGGTCAGACTAGATGATTATGGGTTTTGTAGTCCAAAACCTGAACCTGTCTGAGCTCTAAGAAGGCCATGAGACCAAAAGTCACAATATGAAGGGTTTTATCAGGGGCTACGACATTATTATCTTCCTCTGATGCTGTTGCTGCTGCCAAATTGGGCAGCTGCTATGCTGACCATCAAAGAGAAGTATGGTGCCAGCCAGGACAACCATAGGGAGATGCTTAAGACCCCAGCCAGAGAGAGTGTGACAACATAAGCGTCAAAGCTGAAGCTCTGATCAGGGAATTGGGGAGGAAGTGGTCAGAATGTAGAGAGGTACACTCTCCAAAATTTAACAGATGTAAACGGGTGCACATGTGGCCAACCATCAATAGAATGTGGGCAAAGGTTTTAAAGAGGAAGAACAGATAAGCAAAGAGAGGCTGCAGCAGTTCATTTTTGCCTGAGTTTGCAGATTCTGCCCCTCCTCTTCCCTGCTAAGTTAATTGCCAACTATTTTTGCCCTTTGAACTCATTTTCCGCCAATGGAAGTAAGCTGAGAACAAAGGGGGAAAGTGGGAGGAGGGGAGAGAAACTGGGATGTTTTAAAAGCAGCTGAAAAGGTGGAATGACATAAGAATAATTAGCATTATCCCTGCGAAACTGAGATCATTGGAGGATATGTAGCACAAGCCAGGCCAGCTGACAGCTGGTTCAGTCCCCAGTGGAAAAAAAAATGGGCACCCCAGAATGCCACTTTTCTCTTCGAAGTCCCCTGAGTGTTTACAGGGAGGGAGAACGCATAGCCACTGTTACCCAGAACCAGCCCTCTCCTTTCCAGCCACCTACCCGACTTCTCTCTTTGGCCCACACTTAGAGGCTTCCTCCTAGCCGTATTAGGTGTCTCTTAGTGGCCAATCTGGGCCAAACTGGAGATGTTCAAGAGCTGCCCCTTGGAGGTAAAGGAATTGGGAAAGAATTGGGAAAGCTGCACACCTGATCCATGGAGATGCTTCTGAAGCTGCTGCCACCACCTCCTCTTCCTCCTCCTCTGGAAAGCTGAGATTACATAGGGTTAATCACCTTTGGGTTTCTGTTTCTAGCTGCCACCAACTTCATCAGAGGTCTCATGTTTTACTTCCGGTTTCTTCCGCTGTTGTCTACCTGCCTGCCTGCCTCATTCCCTTCCTTCCACTCACAGGTGCTGTGGTGCCCCTTTGCCCAGCTGTCATTTCCATTCCTTTCCCTCCCCTTGGCCCAGTAGTGCCCTCCCTTGCAGCAAAGGCACACCGGAAAAAAGCCTTTAGACTTTTGTAACACAGAATCTTTATTATTTCTTTTAAATCCACCTGCTTTACAATAGATGTTATAAACATTTGAGAAAATATGGTCCTACTAAGGAAGACAAAAACATAAGCAACATAGGGCCTTTCCACACTACGCTGTTGTAGTGCTATTATTTCACTTTCAATATCCTATGGAATCCTGGGGTCTGCAGTTTAGGGAGGGGCATTTAGAATTCTTAGCCAGAGAGCTCTTTGGCCTCAATAAACTACAAACTCCAGAATTCCACAGGATGTTGAAAGTGGAATAATAGCACTATAACAGTGTAGGGCGGAAAGGCCAACAGTCAAATCTCATGCCCACTTCTGGATTGCCAGGCCCTGATAATGCATACTGGCTTCTTTGCCCCATTACCTTGACTCAGGGGTAAACAAAGGCCAGTCCTTCAGATATCATTGGGCTGCAACTCCTGTCAGGTCTAGACAGCATAACGGATGGTGAGGAATACTGGAAGCTGCAATCCTCCAACAGCTGGATAGTGGCTCCTTCCTGGTCTAAATCAAGCTTAAGAATGTGTTGCCTGCTTCCTAGATTCACGATTCCAAAATGAAAGATGAATATGGAGTGTTAGGATCCAGCAGCCACTTCAGAAAGGAAGACAAATATGGAATCTAAACTAATCTGCAGAAAGAGAGGTAAAGCAACTCAAGCCTGGTAGAAACAAGAGCCTTATAGTGCTTTCTCACAGGAGGGAGGGAGGGAGGGAGGGAGGGAGGGAGGGAGGGAAGGAAGGAAGGAAGGAAGGAAGGAAGGAAGGAAGGAAGGAAGGAAGGAAGGAAGGAAGGAAGGAAGGAAGGAAGGAAGTTTTTCAGACAAGTAACTCTTATTCCTCATTTGTTCTGAAAGAGAAAAGGGTACCATCTAGTTAAATAAATCTTAACTGATGAATGGATTGCACCAGTTTTAATTGATTATGTTGCTTGAAGCTCAGAAGCAATAGAGTTTAATAAATATTAGGCTCTAGGGGGTTTTCATGTTCTTGCTGGTATACAACAATTCATCTCTCCTTATTCCCACTGCAACACAGTGTTTCTAGCGATGAAGCTGTTCTAAAAAGTCTTTCAGTGTAGATAAAGCCAACCCAAGGTTCCTATGACTTAAGGGCCCAAATTTTACTAGACATGGGCAGAGTGTACATACACCCAGCTCCAGATGACAGTCACAGAGTTGCTGCCATGGCCATTTATTGGTGGAGGGAAGGAGAAGGGCAAATGTGAGGAACTCAAGCAGTACCTGGATGCAATTCTTCGGCTGACGTACTGCCACTCTGCTGGGTGCCCAGTGACTTGCTGGAGAGCGAAGAGTGTGAAGTCAGCAATCTTCTCCTGACTGCAGAACTGAAGGTGGGTGCTGCCCAACAACCCAGCCAGAAAATGGCACCATGCCGCAGCACTTAGAAACTCATCTGAGGAGGAATGTTGCACAATGAGATATTGAATGCTGGTTGAGTATCCTTCATCCAGAATTCCAAAATCTGAAATGTTCTGAAATCCAAAACGTTTTGAGCTATGGCACTGTACTATATTTGCAAGGCTGAAGAGAAATGTGGCTGGAAAAATATGTGAGGATGTGTAAAATGGCAGGAATCCACTCCTGCTGCCACTACATTGATCTAGTATCTCCTTCCACCTAAACAAACGAGGAGGAGCAGATCCCAGTAAGTGAAGCTGCTGTCTTGAAGGCAGAAACAAACAACTGGCAGTCTCACTGTTTGCAGCAGTAGCTGAGGTTATTGGGTACCCATCTGCATAAGAATTGGGTAGGATCAGTTACTGGATCTGCGATCTGGGTGGTGGAAGCAGGGGGAAGAGAAGGCAGCTGGGGACCTTTTTGGCAAGGGCCTTTGGCTAAGGCTAGAGACAATCACCAGCAGCTGCCACTGCTGCATCTCACTCTAGACTTCACTTCAGTTGAGAGGATGGCTGTGGGGTAGCAGCAGCAGGCCCCATGGCCACTGCTTGTCAAAGTTTGGCTGAGAACTCAGTGGTACCTTCTCCCTCCCTTCTGCTCCTCTCCTGTCCTATAAGGTGGGGGAACCCAAATAATCCACACCTGGTGGCCAGGGCTTACCACTGTCTCTGCTGCTGCTTTACACTATTTTATATGCAGGTACCTGCATATATTCCAAAACTTGGAATTCCAAAAGTATATTCCAAAACTTGAAAAAAAAATCCAAAATATGGAATGTTTCTGGTCCCAAGCATTTCAGATAAGGGATATTCAACCCGTACCTTCTTTGCAGCATCCAACAAAGGACACATATGGCCATTACACAGGGACACAGATGTACATGTCCCCAAAAAGATTCCAGCCAAAAATATTGAGACTGACTGATCTTGGGTTCTTTCACACTATACAGGTATATGATTCCAGACTAAGTGACATAACAACACCCTATTAAATCCTAGGGTTTGTGGTCTGATGAGGCACTGGGGTCCTCTAGCTGAAAATTCTGAACACCATTCTGTAAACTGCAAATTCCAGTATTCCATAGCATGGAACCATCACAGTTAAAGTGGATTCATAGCACTGTAATTCCAGAGTATGACAGGACCATTTCTATCTGTTTGTCTGTCTATCTGTCTATGTATCTTGTGGACTCAAAGGCTAAATCCAACATTGGTTTAGAGTAGCTAGATTAGTGTAGTGAAACTAGTATAAGCCCATTGATGTTAATGGGACCTATAAAATTGGCACTACTAAAAAGTCCCATTCACTTCAGTTCTTGTTGGGATTAACACCACCAGATTTACCCCACATTTCTGCCACCTATTAGTGACACTGAAATTAAAATGTGAGGATGATACATATTGAAATTGGTTTAAACAGAATATGAGAAAGAGCCATCCTAGGATATGACTATAATCCCAATCTTTTCTTATTCTTGGCTCACATTTTGCCACTGGAATATATTTCTGTAACCCGGAAATTGTAGTCACCCAGAGAAAAAGCTGCGACATGCCTACCAAGACAGACATATATTGCTTAACCTAAGCTGACCCTTTTTTCCTTCTATTCTAATAGATCTTCCTCTCTCTCTTTTCTCTTTTTGTCACTCAAAATGAGTGTCTGATGTATGAGCATAAATTGTTAAAAGCAGTTTTAGGTAAAGGGAGAGAGAGTGAAGTGGAGGATTTTTTTTCCCCTTCCACAAAAGCCAACCTCAATTTATGTCAAAGAGGGTTAAAAGACCTTGGGATTAAAGCAATAAACTTGCTGCTGTCAAAGCTAAAACCCGCTAACAATTTAGTGCCAAACGCATGTTGTTCAATATCATTTCATATTATATTATGTCACAAGGAGGTGACGGTTCCACATCAGCCTGACAGGGCTGATTTACTCTGAAGAATTCATCGACATTTTGCAGAGTCAAAGCTGACTTGGTTTTGTTTGGATGCTGGATAGGAAATCATACATTTGTTGCGTATTCAAAATTATGGGACATGAAGCTAAACAGGCAAAAACCTTCTGGGACGTCAAAGGTCTGCCATTAAAAGTATATTCAGTACGCTGCCTAAATTTATTCTCCAGCTTTGTTGGTATAAAGACCACCATGATCTGAAGTGATTCAGGAGGTGCCAGTGGTTTCCAACCAAAGCAATGGGGTTAAAGCCAACCCTTTTGTCTCAAGAAACAGAGAACAGCCATTAACTATGGATCCCAGAAAACAGCACTGGCTGCAGACGAATAGCTTTACAGATCTCTTCTTCACTGAGTATGGTTTCCATCTTTGAGAGTCTCTCTAGGAAAATACTCAATGACCAGAACATTTGATTTTTTTTGTCCTTTTTATTCATTTCCTCATCCATTCTTTCCTTTTTTTAAAAAAAAACCATCTAGTCTGTTGTAGATATCTGGACAATTCAAAAGCTCACTCATTTTTGTGTGGTCCAATTGTTCTTGTTCTTGCTGCTGGTGGCTCTTTTAGGTCCTGCCTATTCCTCAAAACTAGGGCTCAAGGAGAGTTAAAAATATCAAAAGAAATTAAAAGCACATTGTTGTTGTTGTGTGCCCTTGAGTTGCTTCCAACTTAGAGGGACCCTAAGGGAAATCTATCCAAAATATAAGTAAAAACATGTAAGATGTTGTTGTTGAAATTCAATTAAACTGTCTATAGAATTAAAACCTTTTTAAACCAAATCCATCAGAAAAACAAGAGTCAGTAAAACTGAAAACTAGTAAAAGCCCTTGCAGTCAATTCCTAAAAGCCTGCCAGAATGCAAAGGTTTTCATGTCCCAGACAAAAGACAGCAAGGAGACATCTGTTACCCTGATTTCTGGGGTCCTTTGGGGGATACCTCAATGTGCTGCACATGATGGGGAATGGAAACTAGCCAGAGCACAAGCAATAGCAATGCTAGAGGCAGGGTAACCTAGTGGGGTCTTACGGGGTCAGGCCAAGCCAAAACCCAAACAAAGACGTCCAATAAATGATTTTATTGAATGAAAGTCTCACGCACCAATGCAATCACTCACACAGTCACTCAAGACCTATTAAGATGCAAAAGAGAGGAAACTGGTTAGGGGAATATTGAAGGGGTTGTAGCTGGGGTAATACTGCACCTTTTCCTGAAGCCCTTGGTCCAGGAAAAACAGCGGAGAAGTGAGGCTCAGCACGGAGAGGGCTGAGGAGATTACTCAACAGATGGAGAAACAGTCTGCTGGGATGGCCAGGAGTGATCCAAAGAAACTCTCAAAAACTGGGACTATTTGTAGGGCAAAAAGTACCTGGAGGGCTAACCCTTTCCCAGGGAGAACAATGGGTGTTCCAATGGAAAAGAAGCTCCACGATGGCAACTCCTTTTGGATGATGAGATTACAAGGTGTTGCTGAAGTCTTAGGATCTTCGGCTGCATTTGGTCATGGTGTGACTTCATGTAAATGGTGCTTGCCTGATAGGATTTTGCTCAACTTGGGGCAAGGATGCTAATCCCCTCAAGTTGGCTCCTCAGTGGCTGAGGACCCTTTGCCTACTGTGGGTTTGCACAGCTTGAAGTCTCCTGGGGCTACGTGACTGGGGATTTTACTGGCTTGACCTGGTTTTCAATCGTTCAACCATTGCATCCAGGTGACCTCTCAGGCACATTGAATCATATTTTAATATCAAAATTGTAGACCCCAGGACAGGGTTTACCAGTGAGATAACACATCCACCCTAACCTTCCCACTGAGGGAATTCCAATGCCTGGGAGCAGTGACTAAGAAGACCATGGTACTTACACAATCCACCTACTACAGAGAACTAATTGTGACTGTCCCTGCCAAACTGGAATGCTGGTAAGGGTACTAACCATCTCTGACATTTGGGTGACATGCAAGCTGGGCATGCTTAAAATGTCTAGCTGTCCATGCAGTAGGGTAAAAAGAAGGCTCCTCCACTGAAAGCAACCTAGGGTCCTTTCACACTACAGTTACAGTATCATGGTTGCACTTTAATTGCCATGACTGCATTCTGTGGAATCCTGGGGTTTATAGTTTGGTGAAGCACTAGATCTCCTTGGCTAAACATTCTAAAATGTTGTTGTTGTTGCTGTTGTGTGCCTTCAAGTAATTTCCAGCTTACAGTAACCCTAAGGCAAACCTAGCACAGGGTTTTCTGGGTGCTGAGAGTGTGTGATGCGCCTAAGTTCACCCAGTGGGTTTCCATGACTGAGCAGGAAATCAAACCCTTCTCTCCTGGGTCATAGTTCAATGCTCAAACCACTACACTATGTTGGCTCAAAAATTCTAAATATTCCTCCTTAATTTGTGAATCTCAGGATCCCATGTGATGTTGCCATCGCAGTTAAGTTAGAATATGGTGCTACAATTGTGTGGCGTGAAAGGCCCCTGAAACAAGATATGTAAAATCATTGATCACCATTGATCAGAGTGGCCTTAAAATACAGTTTCAGAAGAAATACAGAATTTAGCAAAATATAACAGAGACAACCATAACAGATAAAAACACAGGCTGGAATCCTGTTGGGGAGTTACGAATGCATAAGCACTGTTGTGACAGTGCTACACAGTGAATCCTGTCTTGATCCCGCCAGTCCCCACTTCCCAAAAAGCAGTCACTGCGATCACTGATAGTCATTTTCTCCGTGGATGGGGAAGCAGGTAACTGACACTCCCATCCTTTCCCATGAGCAATCACTGGTGTCATAGAAAGACATAGGATCCCTGTTGCAATTCTCCCTCATTCTGAAGATCACTTGTGTAAGAGAAGTGGGACCATCGACCAACTGCTGGCTGATCAGCAGGGGACCATATCCTGGCCATTTCCACACTACACTGTTATAGTGCTATTAGTCCACTTTCAACATCCTATGGAATCCTGGGATTTGCAGTTTAGGGAGGGGCATTTAGGGGGCCTCAGTGAACTACAAAGCCCAGAATTCCATAGGATATTGAAAGTGGAATAATAGCACTATAACAGTGTAGGGCAGAAATGGCCCCCATCAATCACATTAGTTGATGCCCAGTAAGTGAGGATTGGAGGACTTTCATTGTCTGTATGCATCCCCTAAACTGTGTAACTTGTATGAATCATGTATATGAAACAGTCATAAGTACGTAACTCTGGGTCACTCAGGGATTCCAGCCAGTCTTCCAATTAAGCCTAAGAAGACAAAAATTCTGCTGGATTTTTTAAACTCTTCAGCAACCAGCACAAGAAGGCAGGAAGCAGGCCCATCCAAGTTTCATGGATTAAGTTGCTCCATAATTTTGATACAGACCTCTTTGACTGATGCATTTATTTTATTAAAATATTCATATCCTGTCATATATCATAGCATCTCAGGTGGCATGCAGTTCAAATACGTTTAAAACAATTTACAAAGATGTAAATGTATTACAACATGGGATAATTTAAACAATTTTAAAAACGTATTGAAACAATTTAACAACTAAAACAATTTAAAGCCATTTGAAACCTGTACAGATTCAGGAAAAATCATTAGGTCTCAAAGGCTGATAAAGTTGGAGGATAGGCAAGTCCCATTCATTTCAGTGGGTCTACTCTATTTGAGGAAATCTCTGTATTTAGAGATTCTGTTCTATAAGGATGTATCTACAAAGAACACAAGTTCTTTTATTTTTTAAGAAAAAAAAATTGATTCTTGCTGCTATTCTTGTAGCAGCACAACACAGTCAAAATGAGGTAGCTTCTGCCCCCAAGACACCTACATTCAGCCTCAGATAGATAGTGGCGGCAGAAACCTTGGGAGAAATCAAGCCAAGGAAGGAAGAAAGGTGGCACATGAAACAGTGTAAAACCTGACCCTAATTCAGAATGAGTCAGACAAAACTATGCAGAAAATGTGAGTTTTGATGGAAGCATTTGGGGGAAAAACAGCAAAGAAAAATAACAGCAGATTGTGAATCTCAGACAATAAAACAAAACTTTCATTTAAAAGCTTTGAGGACAATTTAGTTCAGTGATACTTTCTGGGGAAAATATTCTCCAGATGGCTTAGGAGGAAGTATTCATAGCAGCAGCTCTTCTAGTTACCTTAGCTCTTTATATACAAGGAGCCGCCTCTTTGGTAACCTCCAATTGTCCTGATTTGCATGGACTGTTCCAGTTTATCCTCTGTCATCCCACTTTTTTAGCTGCTGTTAAACTTTCCTTCTCCCATTTCCCGCCTTTGTCCTCCGCTTACTTCAGTTGCTGCAAACTGAGTTCAGAATATGAAAATAGTTTGTAATCAGTTAACTCAGCAGGGAGGAGGGGAAAGGAGAGGGGTGGAGTCTTGCCTTTCCCAGTAGACTCAGAAGTACACTGCTGCAGCCTCACCTAGCTTGTGTGTTCCTTCTTATTAAGAACTTTTGGCATCTTGACAGCAATCTAATATTGCTTGTTCACGCATGTCCTGAGATTCATCTGTCAAACATGGTCAGATAGTCCCAACTGCAGTACCTCCACTGAAATGAATGGAACTTGTTAATCACTGCCACTAGCAGGAATCCCCCTGATTTTAGTAGTTGGAACTAGCATAGGATTTAGTCCAAAGCTTTGAAGGAAATGGTAAGCCTGCTTTATGCATTTATGCAATTGTGCTTAATCTTCAGTTATTTTCTCCCTCTTTCCCCACCCCCTATTCTCATAATGATCCCCATCTGATGGCATTACTACAGCTACTTGTCCAGATCTCCCCTTGGAGACTTGCTGACTACTTAACACCATTTTTCACTTTCCCTACTTATGCATATACATCTTCACTCCAGTTCGGAGAATCTGCTAATGGATGGAATAAGACCCCCCCTTTTTTTCCTCCTCCTGTGATTCCAATGAAGTGCAGCATTACTCACAGGTGAGAGATCTGAAATTTCAGCCACCATTGTTCTAAAAGTAGATGCAGGAGAGAATAAAAGTATCCAGAGCTTTGTGCCCCAAAGGAAAAATTCTAATCTGAAGGACAGAATAGCTTTCTTCAAATATTTAAAATGATTTCACACAGAAGAAAGAAAACAATTATTTTTGAGCCCCGCAGTGAGAATGGTAGAAGAGCCAAGGGCTTTAAAATGCAGAAAAGTATAACTAATAAATCTTGGTTTGCAGTTGATGGACAGATTGGCTAGCTAAAATACTAATCCAAGCAAAATGAGTCACAACAAAATCTGGTTGATTCTAAGGGCCCTGTTTATTTCAGCTTAAATAACAGTGAAATCTGTCCAAATCAGGCCCAGAAAGAACTTTGAGCACTTCTTCACACTGACCTCAAAATCCAGGCAAATTTTAATCTGAGGTAGAAGAGAAGGCCCAAAGGATACAGAAGGGGTATTCAGAGGCAAATGCTAAAAGTTAAGCTTCTCCATTAGCTTGTGCAGGCAGGAGAAAGAGAGTGAAGAAGATGGCCTTCTAAATTGTCCAAAGATGAGAGACCTCAGTTAATTTCTGAGTTAATCTGAAGTGAGGCTCAGAGAATTCATCCCACTTCTAATTTTACTTCTGTTTTGCCACATCTCAATAACTGAAAATAGGGAGAAGGAAATATAATAAAAACAAATTAAATCAAAACCGACATCTGCTTAAAACTGGCTATTGGATGCCAGCTGAAAATGTGGGAGGGGGAGGAATCTCATACTGCTTTCTCCATAAGTTTTCAGGCTCAGGTTTTGGTGGATATCCAAGAGACAGGAGTTCCAAGTAGTTATCAAGAGTATTACTCTATACCTCTGTAAGTCTGTAAAATCTTTCACCTTTCCTTTTCAAGAAAATCTATTGCATCTAAAAGCAAAGATATGCTCAAGGTATTCATATTTGACCTTCTCACTATGAAACTTCAAGGCAGATAATTTAACTAGCACAAGTTATATGTATATATGAGTCAATCTGCTTTCTAGCTCCTGTTCAGTTCTGATCACCACATTAGATAACACTGCAAACCATTAATACACGTATGTAGAAGTCATGCATCGTACTGGCAGAAGGTTAAGCTCTGCCAGGCATAGGACTCTCCCCTCCACATGTGTCCAACCTACCTCGCCAATGCACATGCACCCCCATTGCCATTTAGTGGCTAGGGAAGGGTGAGGATGGCCAGGCTGCACTTGGCTGTGCCCTACAATCAAAAGCATAGGGAAGTATCATCCTCTTGGATCTCTGTGGGACCCCTGGGAGGTCCAGGAAGCAGGCCTTTCCTTTGTGTGTCTGATGGCAGAAGCACAGCTGGATCCCACCTTGCCATCCCTGCTCTCCCACAGCCATTAAACAGCTACAGGGACATCACCCGGTGGCAGAGCCAAGACATCATTGCAGATGAAGGTGCTGGATATTTCCACCCACAATGTCAATAAAGGGGCATTTGCAGCCATAAAATGACACTACTGATACATATGTTACTAACTGGTTTCTTCTGGCCATAGTCACAGTGTTTAATATACCTGCTGTCATCTGGCTCATACTCTGCAAGGATAGGACTATAATTCCACTTTAATTCTTATGGGTTGATCCTATGGAATCCTAAGATCTGTAGTTTAGGGAGAGATATTTAGAATTCCTAACCAGAGAACTATAGTGCCTCAGCAACTTCAAACTCCAACATTCCTGAGGATACAGCTATAGTAGTTAAGTGGAATCATAGCGCTCTCATTGTGTAGTGTAAAATGTCCCCCCCACACTGCTGATAACATACAGTAGGCTGCCATTTTGATTTAACTAATTATGGATAACTTCTTTATTTGAAATTAGTTTATTTCCCCGGGAATGAAAATATAGCTACCTTACATTATGGTAGTAACTTCAGAGATAGCATCACTCCTTCTGTAGTCTTTTACTCACTTTTGTAGTTACAGGTATGCAGCCTCGTACAGCAGTGGGAAAGGAATAAGCCAAGGGCGAAGTGATGGCTTGAGCGGCTGTTATGCGTGCCGAAGCAACAATAAAGTTGGTAGCAGAAAACTGTGGGAGGTTTTGGTTTGGTTTGTTTTTACGGGGGTTTTTGCCACAAGCCACAAAAATGTTTTAAAAAGGTAACTAAGTTTCTTTTGAGAAATAAGAAAAAGAGTTTTACTTTTTAAAATCATATCAGTTATTATGGTAACTGCTTACATGCTACCCCTTCAAATTGTACCTGTAACCAGTTGTTTTGGTTAATTACTCTTAGTACTCAAGAATTGTTAAGGGATTTTTTTTTTCAGAGTGGAAATAAAGCCGGGAAAGGAGGAGAATTCTGACAAGTTAGCAACGATGTTGGGTAATGATTTTCACAATTGTACATTCTCATTCCAGTTAAATATTGAAATATTGAAAACCATCTTAGATCCCATCTTGGAAGTGAGATAAGGTACAAAAATATTAAACAAATAATAGATGCAGTTTTTAAAAGGCAGAGTTTATTGTTCTGTAGTGCCTTCCCTTTCTAGGGCCACAGGCCAAGTATTCTAGCCTTCCCAGACACATAACTGAAAACCTGGTGTGGACTATCTATATCCAGTCAGTCCAGGATATTCCTTGGCCCAGATGAAAGAATGGATCTCTTAGATTAGTGGTTCTTAACCATGTCTTTTCTGGGGAACCTCTGTAAATATAATTTGTTGCTGGGGTCCCCCAAGACATAACTCAAGACTTAAATATTTAAATTTAGATTTAAATATTCAAATATGTATTTATTTATTAAAGGCTTCTGGAGACTAATGTTCAAATCCCTGCTCAGATACTGGGTGAACCTGGGCAGGTCACATGCTCTCAGCCTCAGAAGAAGGCAAAGGCAAACCGCTGTGACCAAATCTTGCCAAAAAAAAACCTGTGATAGGTTCACCTTAGGGTTGCCATAAATCAGCAGTTACTTGAAGGCTCACAACAGCAAAGTGCTGCTGACAAGGTGAGGTTCTTTCTAGCCATCATGTCTCTCCCCTTTGAAAACTGATTTATGGTGACCCTAAGGCAAACCTCTCATGGAGGTTTTCTTGGCAAGATTTGTTGCCTTTGCTTTTGTCTGAGGATAAGAGGATGTGACCTGCCTGAAGTCACACAGTGGGTTTCCATAGCCAGCTGCCGTGTCCCTTTCACCAGGGACATGGCAATGGGGGATGTGGGCACCGAAACTGCTCCCTCATTTGCAAACACACCTGCTTTGTCCCTTGGAGCCTACACCCCTGCTGCCACTTCCCTGACAAAAGGGACACAGCAGCAAGCACGTGCATGTGTCCAAATGGTCTCATTTGCCAATAAGGGAGCACATTCCTGCTGCTGCATCCCTGGTGCTACCACTGACGTCCAGCAGCAGGGCTTCACAGATCCCCCTGTGGATCTGAAGGGCTCTTAGATACATTATACCACAGACGAATTCTTGCCCAAGGTCCTAGCCATGGACGGCCTTTCTTCTTATGGGCACAGTCATCATCTTCAGGTGGCAGAGTTACTCCAAACAAAATATCTAAAAACAATTTCCAGAAAGAGTGGAGGAGACATGAACCTCTGGGAATGGGCAAGACTCTCTAACCTTCCTGATGTTTAAGACTGCAGCTTCCATTAGCACCATTCAACATAGCCAACGGTAAGGAACTATGGCCTTTTCCGCACTTTGAGGGGAAAACGGGGCAGTCCATTACTCACCGGACTGGCACGCTCCCCCCGCCGATCCATGACAATCCGGAACAGTGCACGATCGTGCTACACACTCTCCGGAGACAAAAATGGAGGCTTCCAGTTGGTGGAGGCTCTCCACCAACCGGAGAAGCTCACCAGCTGGCAGCCCGCCCCCGGAAGATCTGCAGCCTCGCGCTGGCGCGAGCCTGCAAATCTACACTTAGGGTAGCGACGGACTGGGGCGCGCCAGGCTATTGAAAGTCCTCTTTTAATCGGTCTTTCAATAGCACGGGGAACCACCAGTTCTGGGCGTTCCGGAGCAGGCTGAAGTCCAGACAAACATTAAGTAGTCTGGACCCAGTTCGCCCCCAAGTGTAAACATCCTCGCTGGAGGATGCACCACCCCATTTTAAATATAAAATGCGGAAAAGGCCTATGAGAGCTTGTGGGACTTGATAGACCAGTGCCTTCCATACATACAAGGGATTGAAGGGGTCCAAGGACCCTGAGTCATGACAGAGAAGTAACACAGATCTCTACATTAAAGTTAAAGAGTTCAGTTGCTCATCTCTCTATACATACCTGCCCAAAAACTGGAGGCGGGGGGGTCAGTATGAAGTGGGAGAGGGTCTTCTCAGCTGTGTGCATTCAAGTCACCTCTCAATTTATGGCAACTCCATGAATTTCATAAGGTTTTCTTAGGCAAAGAATACTCAGAAACGTTTTTGTCAGTTCCTTCCTTTGAAATATAGCCTCCTGCACCTGATATTTGCTGGAAGTCTCCCATCTAAGTACTAACCAGAGCTGACCTTACTTAACATCCAAGAGCAGATGAGACCTGGTATCTTTAGGGTGTTTTGCAATAAATCAGTCAGTCCAACTGCACCAAATCTGCAACAGCCACGCACCTACAATGAAAAAATGTCTTGTCAGAAACCAGTTGGCCCAGACAGGTAGGTTACATACCAAGAAAGTCAAGAAAATGCTGTCCTGTCACTGACTCTCATCTTACTCCCTCACACATTAAAAAAAAATAAAATCCTTCAATTTATCCATTCGGAGTTCTCTCTTCCTCATTCCAATAACTCTGTGACACTCTCTAGCGGAAGCCAGATATATACAGCACCTCAAGCCAGGCTCAGCATGCAAGGCACTGAAAGAGGGAGGCGGGGGTTGACTTACAAAGAAGTGAAGCTGACTGAAATGGATCTTGGGCACTGTTGCATGTGCTTTCCCGTGCTCGGGTTTTCTAACACCACATCCAAAACACTTACAGACAGGTCCCTTCTGTTTGAAGCCCAGAGGATAACATGGTACTGAAGCATAAATAAAGAGTGCCACTAGCAAGGAGTAACTGGCAGAAGACAAAACCCTAGCCAGCAAACTGTCACGGCTGCTCCAGAGGGTTTATAAGCTTTATCAAATCTGTGCTGGTTAATTCGCTTTCAGAGGTGTATATATACTGATAACGTTGCTCCTTCTCCCACAGACCCCCCTCCCCTTGTTGTTTTCCTTGCCTGCAGAAAGACAGACAGGTCTTGAGGACAGATTCTTCCACTGCGTCCTTTGCTTCCACCAGCACCAAGCACTGGGAGCTACTCACAGATTACTAGGTCAAGCAATAAATGCCTTTAAACCAAGAGTATTTAGTGAAATAAAACCCACTCCATTTCTCCAATAATGCTTTTCCCCCTCCTCTAATTTATTTTTTGGGGGGGATGGGAATAAAGAGTTTTGTTCAAAGGAATGGAATTCTCTCTTTTGGGCTTCAGTCCTTGTGTTAGTCCTGACTAAAGTAGACCCATTAAATCAATGGGATTTACCTACATATTGACAATTGAATGGGTACTATATTCTCTCTTTTGGGCCTCAGTCCTTGTGTTAGTCCTGACCAGAGTAGACCCATTAAATCAGTGGGATTTACCTACATGTTGACAGCCCCGCCGCCGCTTACTTTCACGGTAGACGCAGAGAGCGGCGGAGCCGGCTGCTGTCTGGCTGCGGGTTCGAGCCCCAGGTAGTCGAATGGCCCACCAACCCAGCCCCAAGAGCTGCAGCCGGGGGCTCCCAGCCTGCGACGCCCTCCAGAGCGAGCCCTCCATGAATGTCTTCATCCACATAACCACCGGCGCCCGGTACATGTTGACAATTGATTGAGTGGGTCTACTGCAGTTGAGAACTATCCAATAGAATGCTAACCATTGACTGCCTCTTCTGCACATATTTACTTTGGAATAAGTACTGCAGTCATGGAGTAAGTTATTGTGAGTAATTTAACAGGATTTGCCTCTGACTAAAAACAAAAAATGGAAAAGATTTAGAACTGGAAAGAACTGGGACAGGGGGCAGATTTCCAGCAAATACTCTCAAGCTCAAAATTGCTCAGACACATTCAGATATATATACTTCCTTAGTATTTTCGTCATTTCTGTTTGATTGTTTTTTTTAACCACAGGGCAGCTGTTGGATATAGAAGGCATTTGACAATATCTTAAACATACCTACTTATAAGTCCCACTGAATGTTATAAGTGGGTTTAATCTTATAAAAGAGGAAGACTGGGATTCTACATCATCTATTTATATAGTTACGTATAACTAAGTAAAGTCTCTTGGCAAACCTTCCAAACTTATCCTAATACCAGCAATGGAGTTCTGCTCTGCTTGGCGATCACGGCACAGAATGAGGATGTTTCCAGTCTCTTTCTACGAGCAAATGAGGCTGCAACAGTGAGAAGTGGGGCCTCTGCTATAATGCTTCATCATATTCCTCACTTATTGGTGGGAGGGGGCTAGAAACATCATCTTGCTGCACCCTAATTGCCAATAGAACAGACCTCCATAACTAGATACCAAGAGCTGTTACAGTGGGTTTGGGGAGAAGGGTATTTACAACCATGGCAAAAATGCCATGGTTGTGAATATTTAGCACTGACAAATATGGAACAGCTATGATCTGTCACTTTAGATTGCAAATCTACATCTGCAGTACAGAATATCAGTCTAAGAGAGTAGAACACTTTAATTATGCAAGGTAATACTTGATATTATTGCCCTAAGCGGTAGCTGATTGTCTCACCCACACCTCCACGGGGCAAACTTTTTTATTTTTATATATTTAATTGTTGCATTCATAGTTCCTCCCCAATCCTAAAGCTAGGAGGTGGGTCAACCAAAGAATAACCAAAAGTCACCCAATGAGTTCCGTGGTTCAGTGAGAACTACTCCTGAAAAATGTTGACTCAGTTTAGAATAGGATCTCCAAATTTGGATGCCAGCATGTTAATTGGAAGTACATAACGGTCCCTTGTAGGTTAGATGCATACATTACACAATCAAAACATGGTTGGGGAAAACACATCTGTATGTGACTGGAATGTGGTCAAAAGCTTTAAGGATTTTAAGATTTTGCTCCTGTATACAATGGTTTAAGAAGGTCTTAATCCTGGAATCTTTGGTAACTAGGTTCAAAGTGATGAAGAAGCATAGCTTTAGAAATTACTTTCAGTCTAATGCAAGAAATTCATGCCCATACTAGGCAACCATGTTTCAGAATTCCTGCACTGCTGGACATCCTCAGCAATGGTGAAATATGAAGCAATTGTTGGAAACTCTTCCAGCAATGCTGATCATAGTTTGCATATGAATTCCAAGATGAAGCTTTGCAATTGTAATGTACCTCCTACCAAGAACTGTGTATTGAGCATTGAATGATATGGCAGCAAGAAAGAAACTATGCCAATAATCTCTTCCTAGACCTCACCTGGGCTCATGCACAAGATAAGTTGACATACAAATAGGGTAATAATCAGAATAAAGACTTAGAGTACACTTGCACATGGAGACAGCAGGTACTTTCTGTGCCACTGGAACAGTGCATTTGCTCCATGCTTTATTTCCCACATGAGACCTGGCTGTCTCTGATCTACCTCAGAATATTGCAGCACGGGCTTGTTTTCCATGAAGTTTGGCCCAGGAAGCTCCAAGTCATTCTTCAACAGGGATCTGCCCAGCAGTGGCATGGTAGTTCCTAATACCAGTGTCATCGTCACTGTTTCAGACATCTGAATTGGAGGATGAGTGGTTGTCTGAGGCATGAGTTTAGACTGAGATGTGAGTTTAGGGACAGTAGCTGGTTCTTCAGAGCCAACATGGTATAGCAATTTGAGTGCTGGGCTACGACTCTGGAGAACAGGGTTCAAATCCTCACTCAGACATGTAAACTCCCTAGTGCCCTTGGGCAAGTCACACTCTCTCAGCCTTAAAGAAAGGCAATGGCAAAGCCCCTTCTGAAAAAAATCTTGCCAAGAAAACCCTGTGATAGGTTCCTTTTGAGGTTACCATAAATCAGAAACAACTTGTAAGCACACAATAACAACAAGCTGGTTCTTCCATGATGTGTCACTTCTGAGCTCTGTCTACAAGATGGAACTGCACAGGGCAGATCACTCAACACCTATGGCCCAGAGGAGGTCAATGGCATTTCCTATATCTTATAAAAGCATCCATATTGGTCTTATTCTTTGCTCTGACCAACCTGGCATTTTTCACTTTGCTTCCCACCTGCTTCTTCTTATAGCTCTAAGGCAGAGCAGATGTTTTACAGTTTTACACTCCCAGGACCTACTGATGGCTGTATCTCACCTAAATAAAACTGGGAGAAGCTGGAAGTACATTTCCTGTTTTGTAAAACCCTGGGGGGTTACTGGAAAGAAATAAGGTATTGAGGTACACTTTGTTTTAATGTACAATTGCTGCTTCAAGAAGCTATGATTCTCAAATTTTGGCCATCTTTTTTCTTCTTTGGAGACATCCAAGGCTTCTAAAAAGTCCCTGAGGTGGGCCACACAACCTTGGTTCACTATTGGGGATCTCCATATTGGTTTTCTAAAGGATAGTACATGATGTAGAAGACCTCCTGGGAGCCAGTGACCTTCAGAATAGACAGTATCAAGCAACATGGATGTGCAGTCCTCCCTCAGATGAGGCAGTTTCCTGTCCTCCTGAGTGCCTGATGTATTTCTTCACACTACAATTCAAAATTGCTTACTCAGGAACCTTCTCAGAGAGAAGCAGATATTCTTAAAGAAGACTGACAGAGTTGAAACTATCCAAAGTAACCCTAGACAAATCTAGGAGGGTCTTGTGACAAAATGAGAAAGACAGATAAGAAAAATGTTGGGCTATTCCAACACTTCCAGTTCTCTGAGTTCAAACTCAGATACTCTCAAAGTCATCCTTAATCTCAAAATGTTAATATTAAAGGTAGACCTCTGAAATGCAGCCATGATGAATAGATACACTATATATCATATTAGTATGTGCGTGTGACAGAGTGTGTGTAAAATATAGGGTAGGCTATTTTATTATTATTATTTTAGTTCAGATATCGCTCTGTGCATGCAATTATAAACATGATAGTTTATCAGCATCTACTGTTGAATAGCAACTGTAATTAATCACAGTGACGTAAATTAATACCCCATGCTTGTAAAAGCATGGAAAGTTTTGCCTTGCCATTTTAATGGGAGTTGAGGTTCTTTTTCTCTCCCTCTCCCTCTCTCATTCTGTCTCTGACCATCCAGAACTGGAGGCAGGAGGATAGTAGCGATTCCATAGCTTCTTTTCCATTGCCACTTCATAAATCTACTGCTTGTAATTATGCCTCTGGGGTGGCTTTCTTTTCAAAAGAGATGCTCTCCACTCTGTTTCCCCTTTGGGTCTCTCGGCTGCCTCACAATGTCATTTGTGCAGCATTCCTCCATGTTGGGTTCATCATTTTTGAAGCTTCTTCAAAGATTTCAAATGATCACCCTAATGAGCACTGTGTATGTTAGGGCCAGGGCAATTGGAGGATGTGTTGCCCAATTCTGGAGAATTTGTTTGTCTTTGGAAAGAAAAAAAAATCTGTGGGACATTTTGAAGCAAGCTCTCATAAATCATATGTGAAAATGTACTAATTTATTTAGTACATTGCAAGTTGTTAGGGCGTCTCTTTAAATAAAGAAAATTCGTTTTGCCATTCGTGTGCATTTCCAAGCTTGGAAGCCTTTTCTCCATTTCCCTTTAGCAGAATTTCTGGACCTTCCTTGTTTATTTGCATTTTTAAAAATCCCACCCCCACTGTCTTCAAGCAGGACTTGTCTGGTACAATGCAGTGCTATAGTGCTATAATAAAGACCAATAGCCTCTTATTGATTGAGGGAAGCCTGATGCTTGAACTAGGATCACATGTTCCAAGAGTGGTGGTATACGTCACTTCCAGATTCCAACTGGACTATACATACTAATACTTTGCCCAAGCCAATCAGCTAGCAGCGTCGCAGACTCTCTCATCACCTAAGGCAGGTATAGAAGCTCTATGAGCAGCTGCCACCATCTCCACTGTTCCATTGCTGCTGTTTCCACTCCCCTCCCACAGCTTTCACCTGGTATTATGAGCTTGAGAGTATGGAAGTGGGTGGGTGGCCTCTGTGGAGAGAACTGTCAACCACACAAAGCAGCCATCTCTAATGGCTGGTATTGAAGCTGGCCTTCCTTAGAACAAGGTGTTGTATGCACAGCCCTGCCCATATCTATCACCTCAAGACTTTTGAGGCCCTCGGAAATCACTGCCCACTGGATGCTAATGCCAGCCAGGTCATCCCAAAAGAGAGTCTTTGTAAAAGCTGTAGTTATGCATGCACATTATGCGCTAGCAACAAGTCGTTATACATAGTAATGTAAAGAATCTCTTCATTGCCAAGATTCTGGCTATGACTGGGTGACCCCACAGTCCAACATAGCACCTCACTGATTCTCCCACACCCTCAAAAGAGCCCACATCCATTGATATGTATTTTTTTCAATGTGGCCTCTGAAATTTGCATCAAATATACAGCATTTTGCCTGAACCCCTTGTCTTTATGGGAAACTGCTGTATTTTCCCTTTGTGAAGTGAAATGTATTAGACCTGGCAGAAAGAACAGGTTTGTGGATCAGCCCATGGATCACTAAGACAGAACCCATCCAGTACAACCCAGAGTTAAGTATGCTTAGCTTGTAGAAGAGAGGACTGAGAGATGATATGAAAGCCTTCATCAGTATTTGAAGGACTGCCATGCAGAAGATGGAGTGTGCTTGTTTTCTGCTGTTCCAGGGTATAAGACCTGAGCCAGTAGACTCAAGAAAAGGTATTAGGACTAAATGTGGGAAAAAACTTCCTGACAGAAAGAGCTGTTTGATAGTGACTACTCTTTCTCAGAATGTGGTTGACTCTCCTTTGTTGGAAGTGGTCAGATGTTTACTTCCCAAGGTACTTTTGTGGTTAATCTCTGTGCTGGCCATTGGTTGGACTAGGGTCCCTTCCACTTTCTACTACCATGACAAGACAACAAGTATCACATGTTCCAGTATTGTGCACTGTATAGAAATGCACAAAGCTACCTGTTAAAATGTGCATTTTTTACTCCAAAACTAATCAGAAAATGCCTGCCGGATCTACATAACTCACTTTTAAGGTAAGAACATTGAAATTGTCTCAGTTACCATGCTAAGATGAAATAAGTCAGTGTTTACAACCCTATTCACAGCAGCCCTTTACGTGGCTGGTGTTATATTTCAGCAAATACCAACCTAGAGTGCCCTACATATTCAGCACCATTTCCCTTCACTCCATGGATTTATCTGGGGACTACAAGCAGGAAGCCACAACTAAGAGGATTGCTAGCACTCAGTCCAGAGCAGCAGTATGCTTTACATATTGTACCTATCCCAAGATACAGCCCCTGTGAACATTTCCATCTATAGCACAAGAACAACACAAACAAAGGAGGGTGATCTAACTGACTTGTAAGTGAAAGTTAACCACAGAGTGCAGTGAGCATGTCTTTGCAGATTTCTGGTTAAAAGCTACTGAAGTGCAGCGGCAATGTTGAAAACCCAAGTGAAATTCATCAGACACAGTATTTGCATTAAGATGTACTGTCTGCAGGAGAGATGTCAAGACTTTCTACTGGGATTAAGTTAAGGGAGAGATAACTTAAGTGATCACCCTCAAATTAATTAATTCTTCAAAACCAAAGGATTCCCCTTTTCCCTGGACACAAAACCAACAATGCCTTAGAAAAAGAGCTTCCGTTAAAAACAAACAAACTCTTCAGTACTGTCCACGTTTATGTATTCCATTTAATATTTCTTGAGGGGTAACAGTACATGATATACAGGTAGCAGAATTCTTTCTGGCAGAGAATACACTGTAAGATGCTACAGTTTCTACCACAAGTTCTCTTGGTTGCCAGGAATGGTGGATAGGTTTAATTTTCCCACATTGGTGAAGTATGTGAAAATCTCATTCTTACTTCCATTGGTTTTTCTCTCCATCCCACCTGGATTTTCTTTGTTCTTTATCTGATTATAATACTATGATGGGGATGTGAGGAGGCAGGTTCTACATGGCAATTCATAGCAATCTCAGTGTGCACTTTCCTTAATACATGCACAGTTTAAGACTTTTGTCTTAGTGGATGCATTTCTGTACACATTTTTCCTAAAGACTATTTGTACTCATTTTCCAGAGATGCACATTTTGAACTGTGTATATTTGTTTGCATGTCATTGAACATAGGAAAAGTGGGAGAAATCAGTCACAAATATCAGCTGATGTTCTACTTACATCCCACCTTACCTAAAAATAGTTCCCCTCTTTCCCTGCAAAAATGTTGGAAAATTCTGATGAGGAAAATGTGACTCTTCACATTTTGAGAATTATTCTGTGCACAATTTGCGCATTTTTTGGTACATAAAACAGCATATTATTTTAAAAAAAACTTTGAATTTTGCACAGAATAACCCTACAATTACAGCATTTTCTGCAGAGAACACAGCATTTTCTGCACAGAGAAAGGTATTTCTGTGGAGAAATATTATTTTATATGTGGAAAATACTATTTCCTGCATAGAAAATTATATTTTCTGCACAAAGAAATGTGAGTCTTGCACAGAATAAGTCCTGAACTGTGTATAAGAGTAAGACTTAATGCAGAAAGAAAGTTGCTAAAATTACTAGGTGCTCCCTCTAAGAATAAAATTACATCTAATTATGTCCCTAATACTTCATGCTGTGCCATGAATAAAAGATGACTAGATTACCAGCCAGATCTATCTCCAACACTGAAAATGACATAGCATTCTCCCCTGCACCTGAAAGCGGAAGACTGGCACAGGTGCAGATTTCAGACTGCACGGCTCCCAAATTTCTCCTCCAGCATTTGGCTACCACTTTTCAGGATCTGATGCTTGAGACAGCTGCCTAAGTTGCCTACACCTATCCTTGGCCTTAACATGAGGATATAAAGAGTACTAAAGAATTCTGTTGACCATTCTCCATCTTTGAAGAACACCTAACCCAGCAGAGATTCAGAGATTCAGAGCTTAGCCCAAGAATTTCTTGAATCTTCAGGGAGCCCAAGATTCTTCCAGTACACACAGCATTGCATCAGAAGGATGTTAGCTTTCTCCTTCCATTCTGTTCCCTTCACATTCCCAAACTCTTTAAATTGGTTGCTAGCTCACCCAGCTCACCATAAGAACTTTCTTAGTAGGACTGATATCATGATGGGCATTTGCTGAATCAGAGCAAGAGGAAAGGGCATCTAGAGCCTGTTACCCTGTGAGCTGGGGGTCCCGGGAGGGGCGCCCAAATAACCAAACAACAACAACAAACACTGGGGAGATTAGCTGGAGCACTCTCTTAAGCTAGCCAGAGGCAGGGTAACTTTGCGGGAATCTTTTACCCTATGTATACAGGTTCAGGTCAGTGAGCAGTCAGACAGTTAAAGTAGCAATAATGATATTTATTAACAAGCAGACAAATTATTAAGAAAACACAACCACACAGCTAACTAGATATGGGAAATGAGAGTTTTGGGGGGAAATGGGTGATACGGCACCTTTCTCGTAGTCCTAGAGAAGTCCAATTGAAGAGAGGAAGCTCGGCATGGCGGCCGAGGGGAATTCGCTGAACAGAGTGGCAGCAAGGCTGAATGGAAGTCTGGAGCGATCTGAGGAACTCTCGGAACTGGGGGTTTTTATCAGGGAAAGAATGACCGTGGGCTAGTCTGGTCTGAGGCGAAGACAATGAGGTTTGGGCACGAGACAATGTCTCCAAAAGGTCAGAATTTGCATGATTGAGTTAAGGTCCGAATGGACAACAGGATAGCTGGTATGCAGATGCAGCTAGCTTGGCAGTTGAGCTCTCAGCTCGCCAGGGTGCCTGCTCGGGGCAGGGATCTCTTTGTGTTGACACACATCTGTAATGAAGGTGTTTCTTTCGGGAGGTCTCCTAAAGCAGATCTGGCAGTTTCTGGCTTGCCTTGGTGTAAACAAGTATGGGTCAGCGTTTAATAGCCATGCCTAGCTCGGTGCTTGTTCGGAGGCCTCACAAACATGTGGCTGAGGGTGGCAGAACAGGACCAAATTATGATATCAAAAATGATATCTAAGGTTTACCAAATGCCAGGCCAGTTCAGTGATAACAAGCCTACTGGCTGTCTTTGGATACCCTCTCAGTTTTGAAGGGATAGTCCTGAATAATCCTCTGTCATACCACTTTTTCAGTTGTTTTTAAAATGCCCTAGAGTCTCTTTCCTCCTTCCACCCCCACTTTGTCCTCAGCTTACCTCCACTGCTACAAAAGTAAGTTGCACTGAATGTATTTAGTAACGGGGAAGGGAGGGGAGAGGAGAGTGCAGAATGTTGCCCTTCTCACTAGGCTTAAGCAAAATCAAACTCCTACAGCCTCTCTTTTCTTGTGTGTTCTTGCTCTTTAATAACTTCGCCATTTTGACATTGCTTGGCCACATGTATCCATGTTTTCTTCTGGAGGAGGAGAGAAAAGAAGGACAAAAAATCTGGGTTGGGGAATTGCATAGTTATAGAGCTATATTCCACTTCAACTGCCATGGTTCCATCTCATGGAATCTTAGGAGCTGCAGTTTAGGGAGCAGCATTTAGAATTCTCAGCCAGAGAGCTCTTGGGCCTCACCAAGCCACAAACCCCAGGGTTCTCTAGAATGGAGCTTTGGCAGTTAAAGTTGAATCATAGTGCTGTAACTGTAGCGTGAAAAGGCTCTTGGTGTCTCAGGGTTTTTCTGCACTGTTATAGTGCTATTATTCCACTTTCAACCTCCTGTGGAATTCTGGGGTTTGTACTTTACTGAGGTCAAAGAACTCTCTGTTCCTGTCTAAATTGTGAACTCCAGGATTCCATAGGATGTTGAAAGTGGAATAATATCACTATAACAGTGTAGTGTGGAAAGGCCTTCAGTCTCATGCTGAAGGCAACACCCCTCTCAACCCATTGAGATCACCTGTTTCTATCAAGATCTTTCCAACCATTAAGATTTGTTTAATGCCTCTTAGCATAAGCAGTGACTGAGTGAAGCAAGAAAAAGGGGGAAATTCCTCTGGGTAGTCATGGAGACATATCCAGAGGTAGAAAAGAAGAGAAGCGACAGTGGGGTAGGTAGTGAGAGAGAAATGGTTTCACTCAGGAAAAAGTCCTACAGAGTGACGTTTCCTAAGCTATCTGATGGCAGATTTTTTTTTCTGGAAGATTTTTTTTCTTCCCCAATATGCTAGAAATCAGCACCATCTTTGTGCCTATTGGCTGCAATTGCTTCTTTCTCTCCCAGAAACATGCTGCAGATTGGCAGCCAATGGCTTGTGAATGGACACTGGTCCATTGCCCATCATGCTGAGTGGCACTGCTGTAGAGGACATCTTGATCAGTGTCTCTCCAAACCTGCTAGTAGTGGTTTTGACCATTTCAACCTACTTGTATAGAGCTGAAAGCTAGGCATAAGAGTTATGGAATATGTGGCTTTCCAGATGTTGCTGGATAGCAGCTCCTTTCATTCCTCACCACAGGCTGATGGGAGTTGCAGTTCAACAGGGCACACATACTCCATCCCGTTCTTGTGTTACTATTTGAACCAAATGGATCCTCCGGGCCTTTGCTGTTTCAGGAGGCACAAAGAAAAGTGCGCACAAGGTTTTAACAAGAAGCTATTCCCGTCATCCTCTTTCTGATAAATCTTCTCCCAAAGCTAGCTGAACCAAGCCCTGGCAAAATAAATAGATTTTGCTAAGGCTTTATCCATTTTGAGGCAGAAATCTTCACAAAACATACAGAGTGGAATTTCTTGAATGACTAACTCTTCAGTAATGGATCTGCCTTGGTCACACTGTTGCACCCCCAACTGCTCCCCCCTCCCCAGAAGGAGAATTGCTGTGCAAACAAAAGGGCTGGGTGTGGAATGAGAGAGAATCTGTCTGGAAAATATTACCTCCCTTGAGTCCTGTACCCTGGGATGTGCAATTTTCATCCTACACTGAGAGCTGCTTGCCTGGCCTTGTTGGTTGTATTGATCACAATGGGTCTTTCCTAATAGAGTTACAAGACATTTTCAGTTGCAGGCTCAGAAACCTATGGGAAATAGATCCCCTCTCATCTGCTGCTATGTTTCTATAAGGCCAAGCTCTGCCACCTCCTTGCTACCTCTGCTGGGTCTTAAAATATAATAAATACCAATACCTGTGCAGCTAACAATCAGAAAGAAAAGCAAAGTGACAGTAGAGTGTTCTGAATCTGCAGGAGAAAGGACAAAGCACATCTGATTGCTAGCACAAATCTTTTCTCTTGGATCGTTCAGTGATAAACCCAGCAAATCCAACTAAGGCAGCATCAGTACAGTGAGTTCCCAAGCTTAGAACATTTCATGTTAAAAGTAACTTTTTTCCCATTACTCAGCTTAAGAGTTCATTCCTTATTGTGCCCTATTTCAAAGTTAGTTGAGCACTTTGCTGTGCTGTCTATTGTATAGATTGTTACTTTTTAAAATGACTTTCCATTGCTTTAAAGAAACACAGGACTGATAACAGAATGGCATAAAAAAGGTTGGGGGGAGATCCTGTCAAAATGCCCCAGTGCCCTTTACAAATAATTTTAAATGTCACCAGTCATTATGCCAATAGAATAATTCTCTAGATACCTTTTTTTGAAACCCCAGTCTCAAAATATAGGCTGAGATTCTGCATCATGGTCTATGCTTTGTTAACTTTTGAAATCTGTACCTACAATGCAGAAACTCAAGGAAACCCTGTTAAGGAATTGCAAAGATGAGTCTCTGGGATCCAAAATGAGTCTTCTGATGCACATCCAGTGATTCTCAGTACATTTGGCATTCCTGATGAGCATTAGGCACCTCTGACATGCACTGGATGCTTCTGATATACATTAGAGGCTTCTGATACATATGGGTACTTCTGATGCATATTGGACACTCCTGGTTTGCCCTGACACTTTCTAAGTAGTGTCCAGGTAAACACTGGGAGCAGCCCGATGTGCATCAATGCATATTCCACATTACAGCTGTGGTGTATCGGTCACTCCACTAGCTACCACTGTGCAACAGATTGTTACCACCGTGAACTGGCCTGGCCTTTGGTACCTTTAGATATAATTTTGATATCATAATTTAGCCCTGGTCTGCCACCAGCCAAGTGTTTATGAGGTCACCGAACAAGCGCGAAGCTAGGCATGGCTATATTTGTTACACCAAGGCAAGCCAGACACTGCCAGATCTGCTTTACAAACACCTTGATTACAGATGCATATTAAAACAAAGAGACCTCTGCCCCGAGAGGGCACCCTGGCGAGCTAAGTGCTTAACTGCCGAGCTAGCCGCATCTACATACTGGCCATACTATTGTCAATTCGGCCCATAACTCAATCATGTAAATTCTGACCTTTCGGAGACATTGTCTCCAGCCCAAAACTCATTGTTTTCACCCAAGACCAGGCTAGCCCACGGTCATGCCTTCCCCTAATAAACCCCCCCAGTTCTGAGAGCTCTTCAGAATGCTCGGATCTCTCGCTGGAACATTCGGACTTGTGTTCGGACTGCTCTCCTGCCTTGCTGCCTCTTCATTCTGCGAGCTCCCCTCGGCCGCCGCACCGAGCCCTCCTGCTCTCCATTGGATCCTTCAGGACTGCAAGATTGGTGACATATCACCCCCCTAAAGTTCTATTTCCTACTTCTAGTTAGCAGTGTGTTTGTGTTTTTCTTAATAATTGTTTAATAAATCTTATTGCTAGTTTGAACTGTTTTGTCCGCTCACTGACTCGACACTGTATACACAGGGTAAAAGATCCCTGCTAAGTTAGCCAAGAGAGTGCTCCAGCTAATTTCCCCATCTTGTTTGTGTTTGTTTGGTTGTTTGGGTGCCCCTCCCGGGACCCCCAAGTCACAAGGTAAGAAGATACCCACACATTGCAACATCATGGCAGCTGCTATGTAAATATGAACATTGTGAAACTACTCAGTTCTATTTTCTTCACATGTAAGTCCACTTACAAATTCAGTCCCATACTGAGTTCCAGCCACAATAGGCTACAAAAAACAAAAGACGGAAGATAGTAATCTTTTAAAAAAAGAAATCGCAGGTAAATAATAAAAATTATCATCAGAGCAAGGCATCATAATTGCAGTCTTTCAAAGCACTTCTGTAGAAAATCCTTGAGGCTTCCAGGGGAAAAAAGAGGAATTACGTGTCACAAAGAAATCAGTATCTGACAATAGCTGGCATATCTTCTCTGTGAAAGTTGTAATCCACTTAAAATATCACCTAATTTTTAAAATGTGCCAAATACAAAGGATGAATATAGTGTGACAGATCTTCTGTCTCAGCTGTTCTACAAAGACATCTATTATTAACCCAAAAGAATCCATTGATATAGTCATCAAATGTAGCCACTGGAATCACCTGAAAGCAAATGCCTAGTAATTATATGATTAACTCAGGAGGAGGTCCTGTGACAGGGTGGCAAACGTCCCATGGGAAAGCACATTGGACTTCCAAACTCTACCAGGGCCAAACCATGAATATTCAGTAGCAGCTGCAACATGTTTCTATGGTCCAGCCCACCAACACCATAGAATCCCACTTGACTCTAGGGCAAAAAGCCACATTCACTTTTGGAAGGGAAGCCATTGAGACAGGAGAGAAAAGGTCTGCATTGCTGCTGCCAATCTCAGTGGCAGTGGAGGGGAAGCAAGTAGGAGCAGAAGAGACAACAAAACAGCGTTCAGGGCCCATGGTGTTCCTTGGAACAGTTGTTGTCCACCTCTGCTCTAGAGTAATTATTTTTATGCAAGCAAAAACCTTTTCAACTTCTTGGATCTTACTGTTATGGATCGTATAATCCCCTTTGTTCAAAAATCCTATTTCAGAGATTAACATTTGTCCATAAGGGGTGGCCAAAGTATGCACAAGAGAATAAATTTTCAGTGTCTTATGAAAAGAAGAGAAAAAGCTCATCGTTCAATTTGTGGTAACACAGATTGGAAAGATGTATATAGATTTTTCTGTTCTTAAAAAAAGTTAACTATGACATTGAGGACTTGAACCACTGTGGAACAATGTCTTCTGCATGAAACAGAACTGATGAATGTGAAATAATGGTGAGGAAGTGGAGGTGGAGGAGGAAGAGGAGGAGGGTGGGTTGGACTTCAGATCCCAGAAGCCATGCTGTCTAGGCTGGCTGGAGAATTCTGGAAGTTGTAGCTCAAAAGGTAACTTTTTCAAGCTCTGTCAAAGGCCAGAAATTCTTGAAATTTATAATATATGCATTTTAACCAATGCGCCACTTTTTTCCTCCATTGACTAAAGCATGTTCATGTGTATTTTTTTAAACTTTACTTTTGGCTGTTGGCGATTAATAAACTTTGTATGATTGAGACATACTTTATTTCTTCTAAGCTTTACTAATGTGCCAACTTTCGAGGCAAGGTGTGTTTTTTTCTTGTAAACAAATTTGTTTGGGAACAGCAAAAACAATAAAATAAAATAATAAAATATCTTTGTTAAGAATGTTAAATCCAATGAATTTCTTTTCCACTCCAAAAGGTAACTACCATGGTTCAGAAGGACAGATTCTAGGCGGCAAAGCAAGGAAGCTCAAATAGTTTCCTGAGCAAGAACTTGCTTGGACTAAGCAACTAACTGGTAGTTACCTATAGTGAGTAATTTGCTTTGACATGTCCGAAGAGCAGCCGTAACCTCTCTTCTGGACTCTGTAAGCATACTATTTCACCACAGTCAAGATAAAGCTGATAAACCTTTTTACCATGGAGGAAACCTTGAAATAATTTTCAGATCTCATGGAATAATTTTTAGAGTTCAGAGACATTACTGTACCAGCAGATCAAAACTTTAGAACCTCTAGTGACTTCTTATGGAATCTTGGGGTTCCAAAGAACTCTGATTGAGAAACCCTGGTCTGTGGAGTTGCTCTGCTGGCTGAAAAAGTTAAGCGTTTGGATCATGGTGCAGGATTCAAGACCTTCAGCATCCAATCCCTTGCTTAAAATGTCCCCAGATGTGTCACTGGAGAAGGAACCTGTCACTGGGGTCTGCTAGATCTGGTGTGGTGTAAGGGAATTATAGATCTGAGAAGATGAATGCTGGGCCCTTTTCCCCAGATGCGCCTCAACTGTTGCGTAGTTTCCTGAGCGTACGCCCTGTGGCCAACCAGCAGCCATTTGCAGTGGAGAAGAGCTGCTCATGGGCACCATCCAGTTGCCATTGTACACTTGAGGGGAAAGCATTCCACAAAGAAGTACTGGATACCTCCTCATGCAGCATCAAAAAAGGACAGTGTTCAAAGAAGAAGGAGAAGGAGAAGAAGAAGAGGGGGAGGGGGAGGGGGAGGAAGAGGAAGGAAGCAGCAGCAGCACCACCACCTACCTAAAAAAAAAAAAAAAAGCCAACCCAGTTATACCAGCCTAAATGACCCAAAGGATTCCAGCCTACAAACTGGCTTTGGATTTGGCTCTAATCCAAATTGCAATGAGATTTCACACTACTTCTATCCCTTGTCTTTCTAACAACAGTCTGGTCAAGTTAACGTATTCCAGACCATGACAAATCATCTAAGAAGACCACAACAGAAAAGGGGAAATGTGCCGTATTTGAGTATTGGCTCAAGAGTACATAGGAAAACTAAGCAGCCCTTTCTGTGAACCATGAACACTTGCTTTTGTTACCCAAAGATAATACAAATCCCTCTGTGTTTCTGCATCTTACAATGTGGGAGTTTCTAGCTAGTGACTCAGCGTCCTGCAATACTCCTCTCCTTCTTTAAAAGAAAAAGAAAAAAACCCTCTCCCTCCTTGAACTGATTTAAATCACTTGCTACTACTGCTGACTTCGGCAGTTTGTTCCAGACCATATTTCAGCTACCCTTTGTGTAAAGCTGTTCAGTATGAATATATCGAAGTCCCTAAATTCTAGTGCACATATTGGAGTGGTTACAAAAGTAATTTTAGTGTGGCTGGCAAACAGCCTGACTCCTCTCCTGCATTTTCTCTCTCTCCCTTTCCCCAGCCTACACACATGCACGTGCGTGCACACACACATACACACACAAACACACACACTCTTCAAGTGTAATAGTTAATTTCTTTCCATGACAAACAAAAAAGCCATAAAGAAAAAGCATTTCTGCCCAAGTATTTCAACAGATACTAAATGTGTACATGCCATAATTTCCAAGGAAAAAATGCTCATGAGCCACGTATGGCCATAATAGCTTTCCTATCGGACTCAAGTAGAACTCTGAAAAAGAATTAACTCCCCATAGCAATCTGAATGATAAATAACAATGGTGATGATGGTGATGATTATCGTATCTGCTTCTCCTTATGGTTTGAGGAACAACAACAGCTAATGTAACACTTAGCACAAACTTTAAAAAATATATATTAAAATCAATCAATAAATACTTTAATATTCATATTTTAAAAATAGTTTGGATTATTCGTAATCTGTTTTTTATAATGAAATAATGGAATTCAAGGCAGTATTCAGGTATATAAATGCAGTCCTCCCTCCACATTTGCTAGGGTTAGGGGCACAGGATCCCCATAAAAGTGAGGAAAAGTCTAGGCCCTCCCAAATCATATTTGACACAGAAAAAAAGTACGATCACCCTACTCAGCCTACCATGGATTCCTTTGAGGTATCAGGGTTCCTTCACAAGGTAGAAGTGGGGGGGCTGGTGCAGCCTACTGTCACCTCCACTGCTGCCCCACACCATTTTTAATAAGGACTTGCAAGCCCCGTTCGCAGTTTCTCAGTCTCACAAGGCTTGCAGTCCCTATTTAAAATGACATAGGGAGGCAGCAGAGGTGATAGCAAATAATCCGTGAATAATCAAACCCACAAAAGTGAAACCCACAAATGTGGAGGGATGGCTATACTGATTTGAGTCAGATGTTCTGCATTTGTTTCCATTGAGGCTCCACAGGAATTTTTAAAGACGAAAGGAACAAATAGAAACAAACAGAAAATTTATTTGTTTTTTCTAAGTTGTTGTTGCATGCCTTCAAGTCATTTCTGACTTAACGGAGACACTACAGTGCACTATCGAAGGTTCTTTCTTTTCAAGATTTGTTCAGAGGGGGGCTGTCTTTGCCTTCCTCTGAGGTTGAGATAGTGTGACCCAGTGGGTTTCCATATCTAAAGGGAGACTTGAATCCTAAGCTCCTGAGTTGCTGTCCAATGCCCAAACCACTACACCAAGCCAGCTCTTTCCTAAGAATCTGAACAGTGTTTATGTTAAAGTCAGGTAGACAGGAACCCCCCATAAAATCCTTCTCTACAGGTACTTCTCCTTTCCTACTTTTACCTCTGGTTTCTTCCTTGTTCCACTGGGTTGTATTTTTTGTTTTTGTTCCAGTGGGAAAGATCCACTCCTTTCTTTGCTTATTTTTCCCATATATACATATTTGTGTGCATGTTTAAAATTATACACAATGTTCCAGCACATTTTCCACCTCCCCTCTGACCAAAATGTGTTTAAGAAATGTTTTGCAGGCATTTGAATTGTGTGCATTAATCTATATGCAGACTTGCACATTTTCTTTGTTCCAGATGTCAGCGTGGAGATTCTGGAGCACAGAACCAAGAGAACCAAGAGAAGGCTGTCTAGCCACAAACAAAGAGAAGGCTGTCTAGCCACAGACTGAAACTGGAAGCCTCACACACCCCTATCCTTAGGCAAATGTTTCATCAAGGAGACTTTTCAGGCCATATTTGATCATGCTCCCTGTCCCAGTTTGCATTTCACTTCCTTGTTTTCTGATTCTAACTTGAGTACCTCAGGAAAGTGCCACGAACCTTACTAGATCCTGCTCCGGAGTTCTGTGATATAAACCACTGCATGCAAAGTTGCACATTAATTGGGCTGGACTAGCACTCTCCTTACATCGGCTGGCAATATTGCACAACTGAAACAAGACCCCACATATGCAAATGAAGGCACAACCAAATGTGCATATGCATCCATGTGCATCCATGTGCAAGGCACATCAGTGTGCAATGAGCATCCATGCACAGCTCCCTTTTCACAGTCTTGAACTGAATATGGCTGTTCTGTATTGAATAAAAAATGTTAAACCACTTCCATAGGGAAACTTACACACGTGTAAAATGCTAACAGGTTTCTGGCCTAAGTGTATGAAGAGGCTTTCAATAGTCAGGTGTTCATAGCTTCAGAAATGTTTTGGAGGGTTCTTTGGGGGGGGGAAAAACTGATATCCCAAACACCTTTAAATTGTTTAACATGTGGCAATTAACATTTTTAAAGCTCATTCCTCATCAGTTAGGTGTGTATCCACCTTTTCATGCATACTTGCTTGCCATCTAGCTCTGCAAGATAAGCAATCTCTTGCACACCTGTCTTAATTTAATAAAATTATTTTATTTTGTTACCAATTTGTCTTACCACCTACCCTTTTCCCTTTACTAATTTATGAAGAAGAGTCAAGAAATCATCCCAGCCAGAGGGAAGGAAACGGCATCTTTTGCCTAAGCATAAATTATCTATTCTGAGTTCAGGTTTTTGTTCGTCAGGGTGAAAAAAGGAGAAACAGGAAAGGACTCTGCTGTACTAGACATGGGTGGCATGGGCTCACTGCCATGTTGGTCTCTCTGCCTGATACTCTCTCCCTGCACCAGCTGTTTCTATGCATTGGAAGGAGAAGAAAGCAATCTAAACATGAATGCTGTCCCCAAACAATCCTCTAACTGCCTGCTGTGGGACCAGTGAGACCTGTCACTGACAGCTTCTCCCTTGGAACTTCACCTGTTTGTGCATCAAAAGTGGCAGCAGTGGCAAGTAATACCTAGGGACTACATAGAAGAGATTCAGGACTGTTTGCGCTATGAGACCCCACACTGGTGGAAGATTTGGGTGTACTATTAAAGGATACAACATTGGACTGTATACAATAGACTAAGTCCAACTGCTAGTCCCAAAGAGGCCACTTTCGCACTACACTCCTATAGTGCTATTATTCCACTTTCAACATCCTGTGGAATCCTGGGGTTTGCAGTTTAGGGAGGAACATTTAGAATTCTCAGCCAGAGAGCTCTGTGGCCTCAGTAAACTACAAACCCCAGAAGTCCACAGGATGTTGAAACTGGAACAGTTGCAGTATAACAGTGTAGTGCAGAAATAGCCCAAGATTCAGCCCATTGGATGAACTGCTGAATGAAAAATCAACACTTAATGAGTTGACTCCAGTAGGGAGTTTCTCCTAACGCTGGCTAGAATTCAAAATCATAAATGCATAACTTTCATATTCACAATCATATTCACAATCTCCACATATTGACAATTGTGGCAATAGTGTAGGGAACACATAGGGATCATAAAAGTCCCCCAGTCCTAACTTATCAGACAGCAGCCGCTGTGAGCAATGGAAGTCTGCTCTCCTGTTGATCAGGATATAGCAGACTGATGTTCCTTCCATCCCATCCCATGAATAATCTCCAGTGAGACAAAGAATTGTGACAGAGTTCCTGCTTCTGAATATGACACTAGAAATCGCTGGTTGGAGGGGGCTGGAAACATCAGTCTACTGCATCTCAACTGACAGAAGAACAGATCTCTAGGTTGCTGTGGGTTTTCCAGGTTTTGAGGACGTGTTCTATTAGTATTTTCTCCTGACGTTTCGCCTGCACCTGTGGCTGGCATCTTCAGAATATGGTGGCATGGAAATGAAATAGAGTATATATACTTGTGTAGTCCCCCTCCCACCCAGGGGACTACACAAGTATATATACTCTGTTTCACTTCCATGCCACCATATCCTCTGAAGATGCCAGCCACAGATGCAGGTGAAACGCCAGGAGAAAATACTAATAGAACACGTCCTCAAAACCCGGAAAACCCACAACAACCTATGGATTCCGGCCATGAAAGCCTTCGACTTTACATCGAACAGATCTCTGTCACTCACACAAGCCGCTCCCCAGTCAGTCATTATGGGTGTGGGGGGCAGGCATAGGGGACACTACTAGGTTAAGTATAATTGACTAAGTAGCTGATCTAGAATCTTGGCCATTCTCTTTTCCTTCATGGAAAACATTTCCATTCATACAAAGCATGAGACACAATTTTTTTGATCCCTCCTACTCTCTTAAACCTCCACCCCAATAAAAACCTATTCCTAAATCTTGAGGTCCCTCCAGAATAGTACCAGACATGGTAAAGTGGGTTGCATTCGACTGGGAGGCAATGTGAGCAAAAATCAGGTTGTGTGAGTGGAAACACTTTCTACTAAAGTGAAGCCACCATCATGTACAAGCCATTGCACTTATTATACCTTGAATTTCCCCTGTCAGAGATTAAAAATGATTTCAGCTTTTCAGATAGATTTTGGCTTCCGTTTCATTCCTGTGAGGCAAAGTAGACTCAAGCATAGTGAAGCTTAGCTCACTGAAAGAGTATAGGACTTGGGAAAGTTCCTTTTTTCATATCATACTCCAGAAAGTGCTGATAGCATACTAGCTGGCTATTCTATCTGGAAGAATGGAGGAGGGTGTGGTGCAAAAGACAAATGTTGCCTTGGCCTTGTCTCCATCAGCTGGTGAAAAACACCTTCCATTCCAACTGCCACAGCTGTGACCCCAGAGGGGGAAGGAGAACAGCCAGGAGTGGGCAAAGTTTTCTACCCCATCATCCTTTTTTTTTATTTGTCTGTCACATCTTATTTAGACTGTAAACCTGCAAGGAGGGAACTCTCAGTCCAACAAATTGTAAAGCACTCTGGGAACCTTTGTATTTGAAGGGTAGGGCATAAACTCTAAACAAATAAGTAAATAAATAGCAAATAATTTTTTTCCCCAACATCTTCCCCAACATTCCCCAATTCCTGGGTAGCAGAACTGGGGAATAGTAAACCCCACCTTCCAAGATCTCTGAATCTGGAGACCCAATGCTTGGCAAAGTCAACAGTTATGAATAAAAATAGTGTGGTGTGCATGTTTATATCCAGAAGATTCCCTATTTAATTCTTGGTGTCTCTAACTAAAAAAATTCCAGGTGGCAAATCTGCTTTTCTCTGAAAACTTGGGAGGCAGCTGCCAAACTAGACAGCCATCTGCCGGGGAAACTATAGGCCCTTTTCGCACACCACCTACAATATGAAATGGCCACGGGATGGTCATGGGATTGCGACGACGGTTCTGCATGATGTCGTCACAATCCCACGGCCATCCCATGGCCATCCCATTGCAATCACAGATTAAATCATGTTTGGGTTTCTCCTGAACATGACCCACAACTGCAGAGTCCTCCTGCGTCCCTCCCGCACTTACCTGTTGGCAGAGCATGAGGAAGTGCAATGGCTGTGCTTCCTCCCCCAGCGCAGCCTGGGAAACTGCCAGGCTGCGCTGCAGGAGGGAGGAGCTGAGCCATCGCGCTTCCTTCCATCCAGCAGGCAGCCAGTGCAGAGGGAGATCACAGCAGATGCAATTCCTTCCTGGGAAAGGTTTTCCCGGGATCGCCACGCAATGGCTCCAGGAGAAAGGTAACATGTGAAAAGGGCCTATGGTTTCATTTACAGATCTTCCATGGAGAAAGAGGATGAACTAGATGGCCTCCAAGGTATTTTTCAGTTCTTTTGTTCAGCGAAAATTCCCCAGTTAAGTTGGCCACCACCTTGACTCAGTCTACGACAACTACAAAGTTCCAGTATCTTGGAAGTTGGAAAATCTCCAGAAGATAGCTTGAACAGATCTTTGGTAAATTGTGGTACAGTGGAACCAGGCCTCACAGGGTTGAAAAACTGGGACTTCTTGGTTAGCAGAGACTATGGCACCCTCTGCAACTTCTTTGTATTCCCTTGTTCCCCCGAGTTTAACTTTCATCCCACAGAACGTGGATTAAGAATGGATTTTCCCAGCAACAATGTATTATTGTGACCCAACTCCTCCATAAAGCCAAGCTCAAATCCTTTGGATTACAAAAGGCTAGTCCTGGTAGAAATTAAAACTGCTAGAAAATATTCTCAATCAAGACAACTACAGTTAGGGTTGCCAGGTCTTGGGGCCTGACCCTGAATCTCCAGTTGTTATGGATCATCTCCAGGTGGGATACAAGGGCGCAAATTTTGAAGTTTTGGTAGCCTCATCTCCAGACAAGAGATAAGGCATGTTTGCAAAACTCCAGTACAACTAGGAGAACAGCAGCTTGCTACAATTTCCAAGGCTTAGCTGCAGTAGATGGATCTATTTATTTACTTAGTTATCTTCCTCCTTCCCTCCTAGTCACCCTGGCATAGGGCTTGCCCTCCATTCTGCTCTGTGTCCACCTTCTACCTAAAAGCAAGTCAGCTACATGAACTGCTCCTTATCCCATATCCCCCCAAAAGTGGGAAGGAATACTCATAGAATCATAGAGCTGGAAGAGACCAGAAGGGGCACCCAGTCCAGTCCCACTATGTGGGAATGCACAGTCAAAGCATTCCTGACAGATGGCCATTGAGCCTCTCTTTTAAAAACCTTCAAAGAAAGAAACTCCACCATGTCCTGAGGCAGCATGTCAGGGGTTTCTTTCCTAGTGTTTAGGTGGAATCCCTTTTCCTGAAGTTTGACGCTATTGTTCCATGTCCTAGACTCTGGAGTAGCAGAGAAAAGGCTTGCTCCATCATCTAAATGACATCCCATCAAACGTTTAAACACAGCTTTCATGTCATCTCTTAACCTTTTCTTCTTCAGGCTAAACATACACAGTCCCCTACTAAGCTACTGTTCATATGGTGGGGTTTCCAGGCCTTTTGCCACTGTGGTCGCCCTCCAGCTTGTCAATACCCTTCCTGAACTGTGGTGCCCAGAGTCAGACACAGTATTCCCAGAGGGGTTTGACCAAAGCAGAATAATCTCCTCATTTCACCTCGGTCTGGGAACATTCCCAATCTCTCCTAATTTCCAAATGAGAAAATTGGTAGTGTGTGTGTGTGTGTGTGTGTGTGTGTGTGTGTTTAAATGGCAAGCAACTCTTGTAGTCATGCCAGACTAATCTTATCGCCTTTTATGATAGGGTTACAAGCTTGACAGATTAAGGGAATGCTGTAGATGTAGCGTATCTTGACCTCAGTAAGGCCTTTGACAAAGTTCCACATGACATTCTTGCAAAGAAGCTAGTAAAATGCGGGCTGGACAGGGCTACCGTTAGTTGGATTTGTAGTTGGTTGACCGACCGCACCCAAAGAGTGATCACGAATGGCTGCTTTTCATCCTGGAGAGAAGTGACTAGTGGGGTGCCACAGGGTTCTGTCCTGGGCCCAGTGCTATTCAACATCTTCATCAGTGACTTGCATGAGGGAGTGGAGGGCATGCTGATCAAATTTGCAGATGATACCAAAGTAGGAGGGGTTGCTAACACACCAGAGGACAGGATCAAATTTCAATACAACCTTGACAGATTGGAGAGCTGGGCCAAAGCTAACAAAATGAATTTCAACAGAGAGAAATGTAGGGTCCTGCACTTGGGCAGAAAAAATGAAAGTCACAAGTATAGGATGGAGGACGTGTGGCTGGATAGCAGTATGTGTGAAAAGGATCTAGGAGTCTTGGTAGATCACAAGCTGAACATGAGTCAGCAGTGTGATGCGGCAGCCAAGAAAACCAACATGATTCTTGGTTGCATCAATAGGAGTATGGTGTCTAGATTGAGGGAGGTAATGGTACCACTCTATTCTGCATTGGTTAGATCTCATTTGGAATACTCCGTCCAGTTCTGGGCACCTCAATTCAAGAAGCATGTCAACAAGCTGGAACGTGTCCAGAGGAGGGCAGCCAAAATGGTGAAGGGTCTGGAAGCCATGCCCTATGAAGAACGCCTTAAGGAGCTGGGTATGTTTTGTCTGCAGAAGAGAAGGTTAAGAAGGGACATGATAGCCATGTTTAAATATTTGAAGGGATGTCATGTTGAGGAGGGAGCAGGCTTGTTCTCTACCGCTCCAGAGACTAGGACAAGGAGCAATGGATTCAAGCTGCAGGAAAGGAGATTCCACTTGAACCTCAAGAGGAACTTCCTGATGGTCAGAGCCGTCTGGCAGTGGAATATGCTGCCTTGGAGTGTGGTGGAGTCTCCTTCTTTGGAGGTTTTTAAGCAGAGGCTGGATGGCGATCTGTTGGGAATGCTTTGATGGATGTTCCTGCATAGCAGGGGGTTGGACTCGATGGCCCCTGGGGTCTCTTCCAACTCTATGATTCTATGATTCTATGATTTCATGCACAACACTTAATGACATCACCAGAGGCCATGTCTAGGTCTCACATTTTGGCCACCAATCTCAGGGTCCGCAATGAACTTGAAGTGGCAGCCCTAGCTAAACCTAGACTTTTGGTCTCTTAAACGTTACCACTACCCCACTGTTGGGAAGTTGGTGATGATTCTTTAGGATAGGGTGTGTAAATGTTTTAAATATGCATTCCTCCTTTCATCTGAGATCACTGCTACTAAATTATCCACAATAACAATAATAAAAACCCTCATGTATTTCTTATGAGAAAAAAATCCATCTGCTACAGCCAGTTATTTATGCACCATCTATCTTAATATAAACATGCATACATTAATATTAAAACTGTGTCACTCACACAGTGATTTATGACTGATCACATAGCTGTGTCATTCTTCCTCCGAGTAGCTCAGGCAGATGTTTTATCCTTACCACAACTCTCTAAAGAAGCTCGGAGTAAAATATACTGCATTGTCTCAGGCTACTCATGGGTCTAGTCTGGGTTGAGACTGGAAGCCACATTTGTCCATTCAGTTCCAGAAACACTTATCACGCTGGCTCTGAAAAGACAGCCAGCATGGTGTAGTAGTTTGAGCATTGGACTATGATTCTGGAGAGCAGGGTTTGAGTCCCTGCTCAGCCACAGAAACCTACTAGGTGACCTTGGGCAAGTCATTCTCTCAGCCTCAGAGGACGGAAAGGCAAGCCCCCTCTGAACAAATCTGTCCAAGAAAACCCTGGCCATTTCCGTACTAGACTGTTATAGTGCTATTATTCCACTTTCAACATCCTATGGAATCCTGGGGTTTGCAGTTTAGGGAGGGGCCTTTGAGGATTCCAGAGGATGTTGAAAATGGAATAATAGCACTGTAACAATCTAGTGTGGAAATGACCCCTGTGCCTTAGGGTTGCCATAATTTGGAAATGAGTTGAAGGCATACATCATCAACAACTGGAAACAGAGTGGAGAGGCTGGTTACGATCCAGAGACCCACATCCAGCAAACTTTAGAAGCAGCAATAGTCTCCACACTCAGCTGAAAATACGATATGCCTTGTGTTCAGGCCACTTCATGGCAATCTACATCAGTGGCCAAGTTGACTGGATGATTTTAGGAGCAGTTCTCCAAAAAATTAAAGTTTCTAAGCTCTAGCTACATGGTGCCACTGTGTTCATTTCCGAGGTTCGTGGTCCTCCTCTCCTAGAAAGTACAGAAATTACAGCAGGAGACTTTCCACACTACATTTTAACTGCTGTGGTTCCATTCTACAGAATCCTGAATTTGTAGTTTAGTGAAGGGCACTTGGAATTCTCAGCCAGACAGTTTTAGTGCCTGTCCAAACTACAAACCCAAAAGGCTGTTGCTATGACAGTTAAAGTGGAATCAGAGTGTTACAACTGTGTTGTGTGAAAGGGCCCCAGGTGATGAGATAAAGCTGATTTATATGGGTCAAACCATTTTACTACTAGCTCAGCATTCTGTTCTCTAGAAGCTCCAATTTCTGTGCTTAACTAGGGATTTAAATTCTTGCTTATCTCGTACTCACATGTGGGAATGATAAACCGGAGAATTTTCTCCTCACCTGTGATTCAGCAAGGTATTTCCTGTCAATCTCCAGAGAGTTTTCCTGTTTGAAGAACAATGTTTGCATAAATTGCTCAAATTGTGCAGCTCAGCTATGCTAGCTTATTGCATGGAGATTGCAATATTAGAAAAATGGATGGGTTTGTGTGGATTGGCTGCCTCAGTCCTCCAGGCATTCTCGGCTTTCAGTGCATGTGTGTTCTTGCTTCACAAAGAGAATAGATGCTACATTTGTGCAGAGACATTTTGCACCAAGTGCAGAAATCACAATAGGAAAAATGCTCACTTTCTCATACTAGAAAAGGTAAGAAATCTAGGGTGGGTTAATAACTTCTAAACAACAGGGTGTCTTGATGAGCAGCCATAGGCAGTTTCATTGAGAACAAGTCATTTAGAGAGATTTCTTCAAATCTCACCTTTTAATGGCAATTAAAGCTGGGCATAGGTACACAGGAAGCTTTCTCAGATTAGTTCATCCTTGGTGTTACTTACACTGGCAATGGCTGTCTCCAATTTACATCCCAATTAGCCCTCTGCTGTCTGACTTTTTCAGCAGCTTTTGAAATGTCCCTGTTTCTCTTTCTCTATTCCACTTCCCCCTTTGTCCTCAGCTTACTTCAATTGCTTCATACTGAGTTCAAAGCACAAAAGTAGTTTGTACTCAACAAACTCATGGAGGAAGGAAAGAGAAGAGGACTGGGAAAAGACGCTTGGCTTTCCCATTAGGCTCAGGCAAAAGCAAACTGCTTCAACCATTCCTAGCTTGCACGTTATTCTTCTTTAACACCTTTTCCATCTTGACCACACTCTGATGTTACTTGCTTGCCTCAGTTTTCACTCGTGAAATGTTAGAGGGTATGAATTTAAGACAGGAGACTTTCCCACCCCTATATGAACATTTCAGGGACTGAACCTGGGATGTGCCACAATGAACATGTAAAAATTTTGTTTACTTTAGGGGAAGGGAGTTGTAAGAAACTTCTGAAATTCATATTTCTAATACACTGAGTTTTAAAAAGAAAGAATGTGAAGGAAAGTGTCTGATCTGTTCACCCAGGGCCTTGGACTTGAATGCAAAGTTTAGCTTTGAATATGTATGCATTTGAACTTGCTGATGGTGCATTCTCCTGAACTACTTGTCTTGCACAAATAATTCTAAGTACCTCATGAGACTACAAATCTTAGGATCCCATATGTTGAAGCTGAAATTGATGTCTGTCAAACTATGATAAGTGTTTAGTGTTGATAATATGTGTATCTGTGCCTTCGAGTCACTTGTTGACTTAAAGAAACCCCATGAATTTCATAGGGTTTTATTAGGTAAGGAACACTCAGAGTTGGTTTCACCAGTTTCTTCCTTTGAAATATAGTCCACAGCACCTGGTATTCAGGTAGTAACCAGAGTTGGCCCTCCTTCGCTTCCAAGATCAGATAGGATCTGGTGCCTTCAGGGTATTTGGGTGTTTACACTTATAATAACAGATCAGTATTCTAGAGCCAGCATGATGTAGTGATTTCAGCATTGGACTATGACTCTGGGAACATCAACCACGGAAACTCTGTGATAGGTTCACCTTAGAGTCACCATAAATTGGAAAGAACTTGACGGCATGCAACAACAACAACATCCTGCATCAGCTACTTAGTTAAGTACACTTAATCAAGTAACTTCTCGTGTTTTGACCCCCTCAAACCTGACAGAAAGATCATCCACCCATGTGCTAATCATAGGCAGAATGGACTTCCTTCTCCCCATGCAGCTGATGCCCAGGAAAGTAGGTTGAGGAGGAAGTTACAATCATGGAAATACTATAGAAGCAGTATGGATTTAGTTATCAGTAACTGTTCTGTATTCATGATTGCTATGTAGTCATGATTGTGACACTATTATGACAATCATAACTCTCCTCCAATGTACTTTAACAGGCATCAGCAGACCAGGGAAAAAGAGGTCCATTCTGTCAATGATCAGAGAATGAGTGAGTGATGTTTTTGTCAGGGTTAGGGGGCAAGTAGGGCCAGAAGAGGTGTCTTAGTTATGTATTGTTGTTATTGTGTGTCTTCAAATTGTTTTTCAATTATGACAATCCTAAGGTGAACCTATCACAAGGTTTTCTTGGTAAGATTTGTTCAGGGAGGTTGTCTTTGCCTCCCTCTGTGCCTAAGACAGTGGTTCTCAACCTGTGGGTCCCCAGATGTTCGTGGACTTCAGCTCCCAGAAGCCCTGAGCATTGGCCATAGTGGCTGGGGCTTCTGGGAGCTGAAGTCCACGAACATCTGGGGACCCACAGGTTGAGAACCACTGGCCTAAGAGAACATGACTTGCCTAAGGTCACCTAGTGGATCTCCATGGCTGAGAAAAGATTCAAACTATGGTCTTCGGAGTCATAGTCGAGCACTCAAATCACAACACCATTCTGGCTCTCTAGTTAAATATACTTAACTAATTAGCTGCTGTAGAACGTGGCCATTACTTTTCTTTCCCAGTGATAATCTGCAATCAAAGCAACCAGTATTTGTGCCAGCCATCATGGGCAAATAAGGCAAGGGAGATGAAAAAAAGGTAAGTGACATGCTGTAATATGAACCATTGTCATTACATTTAATGCCTTCCTAACAAAGACTATTGCATTTATCGTAATGAATAAATTTCGTTTTAACACCTATCAGATGTTTGACTTTATTTTTCTGCATAAAATAAATATGGCTGAAGTATAAGATTATGACTTCTGCATTATTTTGTAGAACCATTTAATTTAAATGGAGATTCTCTCTATCATCTAGTATCATAAAAGCAGGAAAGAGACAGAAGCAAAGAACAATCAAATTCACCACGCAACAGTAGCCCCCCCTTCCCCATGGTACATGGAAGACACCATAGGTGGACGTTGTCATGAAACTGCTGCGTTTTATCACTGTTTAATGATTTGTTGCACTATTTATAGGATAAACAATAAATCTAACATGATTCATCATATTACCCAATAAATCATAGGACAAATCATTAAGCAGCATGATAAAAATCAAGTGTTTTAGAAATAAGTTAATCTAGGATGCCAATGTGTAAACTAAACAGTTGCTTAAAAACCCTATTTGCTAATCACTTTTACATAAAGGAAGATTGATGATTATGTAGATTAAATGTGTACTTATTCCTATAACCAGCTGATAATCACATGTTCCTTGCCTGTCTGCTTTGAAAGGGATGGGAAAAAATCAAAGCTAAAAATGCTTACGATGAAAAGAGTGTCATTTTGTTCTTATAGCTAAGGCTCCTGCTTAGCACAGGTTCCTCTTTCAATGTCCTTCCAGATGCAGAGTGAAGAAATGGTTAATTAAATGTCTAGCAATGTGGATGTCTAGTAGGGATGATATTTTAGCTATACGTTCTGTAATATCCTAATTAACACTTTCATTAAGGCCTGATAGCTGGTTCTAATGCTGCTTCATTCCTCAGTCCGAATATAACCCTGCACCCTTTCTCATTTGTGACAAGTGTGTTTATAGCTTCTCTGCCCATAGAGCTGTGTGGCACTTTGAATTATACTCAAGGGTATATGGGCATCACGTCACATTTGCGTGCTCAATATCATACATGACTAGCTGCGTTCAAGCCTGGGTCCTTAATGTACATTCTACAGATGGACTACCCTCTGAATGCTTAGCTAGATATTAAGTTAAATCTTTTTGGAGTCAAGGTTGTTTCTCATCAGTAATACAAACATATTGGTTCCTTTAAAAGGACAAATACACAGAGAGTCGAAGGAAAGGGAATCTGGGTTGGAAATCTAGGGAAATCATTTTAGCCTTTTAAATTTCAAAATCTCTTCTTCAGGAATTATCTTAAGCATATGGCTTTGTTTTGTTTGATTCTAAGGGAAAGTAATGGAACAGTCACGGGCAGAGAAAGGTTTATATGAGAGAGTTTCACCGTTTAAAAAATGCATTTTGCTATGTATATAAAAGAAAGCAAAGCTCATTCCTTCTGTTTCACTTGGTTTTGTATTAAAACACAGCAAAGCTGACAAGATAGTGGCACATGAAAATGGTATTTGTTTTGTCCATGATTTTTTTTCCCCAAAAAAGAAAAAGAATGTTAACATTTGTATGCTTCTATCTATATCTGTTTATCACTTTGGGGCTTTGTCATACATACTGTATCCACTTTTGATAAGGCTAATCTTGAGAGCAAAAGCAGTTTTCTTCTTACCCAAGAATATGCTGGAGTCACGAAAAGCATTCATGATGAGAGTGGTGGCTGATGCTTTGTTTGTCAAGATGACTTCAGCAAACAAACACCTCCAATCACGTAAGGCAGGTTGAGGGGGTGGGCGAGAGAGGCCTGAGGCTGGACCATGACAATGAAAAAAGGAGGGACAGGACATGGGGGGATGCAATTCAAATGAAAAGGAGGAAATAGACATTGATAGAAGTCAAGCAATGTAAACTCAAAAACCATTAAGAATCAGGTTATACAGGCTTCCCCCACTTTTTTGACAGCTTAGGGACCAGAGCGCTGTCAGAAAATAGAATTGGTTGAAAAGCAGAACCTATGTACTGTATGGTAGGGAGCATGAAGGACTTATGGAGGCTCACTTGGACCCAATGGCACACGCATTGCTTGCAAAGTCTCTTAGATGGCTAAGCACCTCTTCCCCCTCTCACCTCACTTTTCAAGCAAAGCACATGTGTGAGTGATTCTAAGCAAGCCCACGTAGGCCAGAAGAACTGATGAAAGAGCCAGCCCCCTGTCAAATTAATGGAACTTATCCTTAATTTGGAAATATCAACAAAAGTGAGTTATCAGATAATGGGGCATCAAAAGTTGGGGGTTTCCTGTATAAAGGAAAGAGGGCTTAGATTGGATTGGCCCTTTCACTTCCTTCCATCTTTATGATTCTGGGATAGGATCATTGTGCATTGGTTGGTTCTGAAGAGTTCCTGTATGCTTAAGGTCAGGGATGGAAATCACTTGGCCCTCCAGATGTTGGCAGACTGCAGATCTTAACATTTCTTCACCACTGGCTATGCGGACTGAGGATGCTGGGAGGTGGAGTCCAATAACAGTTGGAAGGCTGCATTTCATCTTGTCTATGCCTTTGTGATGCTGTTCCCCATGACTCTGAAGCCTTACAGGAATAAAGAGCACAGAACCAAAAGAAATGGATGGGAACTGAACAGTCAGTTATCATCCTTCAAAACCTTTACTATAGCATTAACCTACTAAACATTACAGCAACAGAACCCTCCTTATTTTGGCTCCCATTTTTGCTTTAAGGATATGCAAATTCCCCTCTTGACATGGGTGGGGGGTGGTATCACATGTTCCAGGGACCACATATAAGCCCAAGAGCAATTTGGACAGGGGTCCAAATTCAGTGATGTGACATTTAAAAAAAAAAAAAAAGTTAAAACTAGTCCCGCTCTTTCTGTACAACTTGCTTTAGAGTTAAGTGGGCTTTTTTTGGAACTGTTAGGGAGGATGTTTCCTGTTGCCCCTGTGCTGCCAATTCCAGCAGCAGTGGGGTGGAAGTAAATCCACACTGCGGATCTTGGACTTCAGACCCACCAAATTTTCCCATCCCTGCTTAAGACGTGTAGAGTTTTCTTCTCCTCTTAGCAGAATTCTGGTGAAATACCTTGCATCTCCTTGCTTTCAACTTATCTAAATTGCAAGAGACCCACCCAGAGTCCGGTCACTGCTATTTGGTGTTGTTATCGTTACATGGCAGGACCTGGAGTGAGTTTTCATGATATCCACTCAGCCGTAGACATTAATTTTGCTCACTGCATTCTGGTGGAGCATAATGTGAAATTTCAGCTTAAGTGTTAGCTATTTTCCCTGCCAATATTTTCCTAGTATTAGGAAGAGATTCCAGATTTTCAAACTAACTCAAATGCCACGGGGGACATGGTATCCAGTGAACACCTCCTAGAAATCAATGTAATCTTTTCAGCAAAACTTTTCAGGATTAATGTTGATTGTAAGTTAAACATGAACCAGTAGTGTGATGCTGCAGCAAAGAATGCAAATGCTATCTTGTTGTTCTGTGCCTTCAAGTCATTTCTGACTCATGGTGACCCTAAGGTGACCCTATCATGGGGTTTTCTGGGGGCTGAGAGCATGTGATGCACCCAAGATCACTCACTGGGTTTCCATGGGTGAGTGGAGGATTGAACCCTGGTCTCCAGAGCTGTAGTCCAATGCTCAAACCACTACACCACACTGGCTTTGTAATGATATCTTAGCCTGCATTAATAGAAGCATGGTTTCCAAATCAAGGGAAGTAATAGTCCCACTATACTCTGCACCAGTGAAGACTCATCTGGAGTACTGGGTTCAGTTCTGGGCATCTCATTTTAAGAAGGATATGGACTAGTTGGAGCGAGTTCAGAAAAGGGCAACAAGGATGATAAGAGGTATGGAGAACAAAACACATGAGGAGAGGCTGAAGGAGCTGGGTATGTTCAGTTTGGTGAAGAGAAGACTGAAGGATGTCATGACTGCATTTTTTAAGCACTCAAACACACACAGAGACAGGGAAGGCTTGTTTTCTGCTGCTTCAGACGGTAGAAGTAGGTCTAATGGTTTTAGGGTAGATTACCATTCAACATTAGATGGAACTTCTTGACCTGAAAGCAGTTCAGAAATGGAACCAGTTGCTCAGAGAGGTGGTGAGGTCTCCTTTTCTGGATGCCTTCAATTAGAGACTGGACAGCTTCCTGCTGGGGATGTTTTAGCTGGAGACCCTGCACTGAGGAGGGTGCTGGAATTGATGGGCCTCTTCCAACTCTTTGGTTCTATGAAAACCAATTGTGTACAGCTCCCACCATTTCCAAGACACATGCATGCTCTATGAGACTAGTATCACACACTGAAAATTGTCTGAGGGGCTTAGCAAAAGAGCTTAGTTGTGTGGATGTGTACATTAGATGATGGGAGGCAGAGGACAGGGAGCCAATGAGCCAGTATCTTTCTTCAACAAAATGTATTTCCATACCTATTCACAAATGACTCTGAACAGCTTAAGCAGGTTTATTGCTGAGACCCTCATTCAAAACATTCTCACATAACAGCATGAATCAGTAACATTCTGAGGTGACAGAGCAGGTTGTCGTGCTCTACCCTACAAATGGGATACCATTGGTCAATGGGTTCCATGTAAAAAATACACCTTGAGATGGCCAGTCTGAAACAGCGCCTGTGCAGGACATTTTGTTGCTTGGGTGAAGCAGCAGATAGCATCCCCTTCCCAGACAGGCCGAGGTACTTATAATCCAAAGCAGACCAACTATTCTAACACAGGTAGCAGCAGATCCACTAAGTGACTCTTTCAAGCAGAAAGCTAATAACAAACTTAATAATTAACAATTTGCTTCCCTTTCATAACACTCCAAATCTGCTGCCTGATATTGTCACCTTTTTCTGTCTAATGGTAGGACTGTTTCTTAACCAACTATATTGGGTAGCTGATGGTAGTTGCTGTTATACTGGTTTCCTAATGCTCTCTCATCTGTCAGCAATATACTACTAAAGCCTATATGACTAATGCCATCTCAAAACATCAAAAAAGTGCGTCCTCATGAACAACCTACAATGGTAATGTCTTTGGAATCTACTGAGACATTTATATAGGCGTTGCTAAACCTGGGGTTTGGAAGCGTTATTTTTAGTCTACCATTCACAGAATCCTTGACCAGCCTGATCACTAACCATACATATGGGGTGATGTGGGGAGCTCTAGTACAAAGGAGTAACTTTTCCAAGCTCTGGCAAAGGGCAGACCTCCATGGCAGTATCTCTCCTTAAAGCAAAGGTGAGCAACTTGTGACCCTCCAGATGATGCTGGAGTGTAATTCCCATCATCCTTCTTCACCTTTGGCTGTGATGGTAAGGTTTAAAGGGAGCTGCAGTCAAACAGCCGCTAGAGGGCTACCTGTTCTGTGGCCCCGCTTCAGAACATCAAACACCAAATATGTGCCTTTGAGTTCTGCACCTCTCTCAGCAAGACCTTGCCTGTTCTTGATGAATTCTGTGTATCCCGGCCCCCAACTATATGGCAAAAATCACTGATTTTGGAAATGACATTCAATAAGGATCTTTTCAGTACAGATTTACAATGCTTGGATGGAACTGTCAGGTTTAGCTTGGTTTCATGTGGAATGTAACATTTGTATCCACTGTCTTATGCATCTGAGAGGTCTTTTGTACACAGAGAGACCTGAATCTTTGTATTCAGATCTGGAATGGGAGAACGCAATGGTAAATGTTTCAGAAGCGTCAGCAAAGGTTGAGGTGTGTTTGAGGGCTGTAATGAAATAAATCGCTGTTTCACGATTATCAGACAGACAGCAGAGAGTCCTGGAGAGACCTACCTAAGGAGATTTGAGATGTCATCTTATATTTTTAAGCCATTACAAAGAATCAATAACAGCCAGCATAGGCACTTGAAATGAATATCATATTTAAACCTAATTAAAGTTTATCTTTGCATGGTTCCTGCCTAGCTTTCACTGAGGATAATTTCGTCTTCCAGGCAAGATCCTCCTGTACACATTCAGCCCAACATAGCTGTGCAAATCCTCCACCAACTTCTCACCTCCACCTAGTGCTCAGATAACAGCTCTTCATTCTGCTTGGATTTTAATTTTACAAAGTCATCAGTTAAAAATACCCCCCACCACTCCACCTTGAAAAATTAAAGTGACTGTCAGCTTTTCATCTTTTCTTATTCAGTTTTGAGCAATGGATGTAACACTCCAGGGGTTTTTTTGAGGGGGAGCAGCTGATAGAGAGAAAGTAGGCCAACATTTTTGAGATTTATAGTTTCTTCTTACAACAACTGGCAGATTATTGGTGACATACCGAAGTGTAAATCCAACTCATAACTGCCTATGTCCTTTTGTGGTCATGGCAAAAGGAGGCATTCACTATCTCTTCCACTTGATGGCCATTCTACATGGAGAATTTACCTTTCACCTGGGGAGGACATGCCCAACACAGCCATTTATTGCATTCTGAAATTGGTGTGTGCGTGGACCAATTAGTTATCTTGCTACATCCCTACACAATAACAATGTCATCCTGTAGGATCCCAGTAGGGTCCCTGGGAGATGCCTTCATCACCCCACATCCAGCTGTAGGAACATTATTGTTGTTTTGTTGCATCTTTCCCCCCATCATTTCTGACTTATGGAAAGACTAAGGTGAACCTATCACAGCATTTTTTGAGGATGTGAGTGTGTGACATACTCAAAGTCACCTAGTGTGTTTCCATGGCTCAGCAGGGACTCAGACTCTGGTCTCCAGGGTCATAGTCTAATGCTCAAACTGCTACACCATACTGTCTCTCTTGTAGGAGCACAGCTGGATGCTTCATAGCTGTCCCCCATCTTCTCTGGGTCTCTAAATGGCCATGCTGGTAAGAAGCAAAGAAAGAAAACCAGTTGGCCCTGCAAAGAGAGAGGGACAGGGCTGAGCTGACTTCTATCTGGCACCAGACAATGTGGGGTTGCAGCCATAATCTCACCCAGAGGATAAGGAGATTTACCAACTTCCTTTCTTATCTCTGACCTGTAAACTGTGAGAACTGGGAGAGAAGGGTGATGGCACCAGGGAACCCTTTGGAGGCTGCATGAAGAGTATGTATGCAGATAGGCTTGTCTACATGATTAAGGAAGTTATTGTTGAACTACACCTCACAGAATCCCCTAACCAGCAGTATGGTCAGTGGCCATGCTGGCTGGGAGACTCTTATAGTTGTGATCCAACCAGTATCATTTCCAAGCTCTGTTAAGGACCTTACCTTTTGTAGAGACCCTGATTGTATCTATGGCCTGCAGATGTATCAGGACTTTCACAGAAGTTGTCAAACATGTGTAGCTAAAGGGCCAAATGGTGCCATCATTGGCAATGGGTGAAATCTGTTGGTTTTCCTTGCTTACAATTTTTTTAAAAAATAAAAAAGTCTCTCAAGTTCTTTCCATTTCATTGATAAAGAAAGATTTGAAGCTTGATAAGTTCTTATTAAGGAAGAAACTGAACAAATGGAAACTCAGAAAAGGTTTTCCCTCCAGAGTCACTCATCACAGTCATGTTGCTTAAGTGGTTACACTTTCTCCAGAGCTAAAGAAGGCAGCCAAATTCTGCCAGCCCCAAACAATGTCTTTCCCAAATTCCTCACTTTCCTTCAGAGTTGTGACACCCTTAGTCTGTTTCCTCCTTTTGCCAGTGTCAACACCAGTGTAGTTTCACCAGTGTTGTGCACCAAGGAAATTGTGACCTACATCTATAAGAGAGCCCTGATGACTGAGACTCAGAATCCTCCCCAAGAGAAGAAACCATTGCACTCCTGAGCACATGCCACGCAGCTCTGCACAGCAGTCCATCTGAAAACCAGAAGCGCATTATCCTGTAGAGTGGCCTTGCTTTTGCCTGCCCACCCTCAAAGTAAAACACTTGTGACAAGCAGCTCATCTCTAACCATTTCCCACAGCTTTTCTTTTCATTTGCATCTTCATTAGAATAATGTGATTTTTTTTTTTTTTGCAAAGTGAGATGTGGGAAGAGGGGAGGAGGGGAAAGCGTGCTCGCTGTGTCATCCCAACACTGAACCCCCTGCATCCGAGGTGATAATCCAAGCCGAGCTGACAGGAGATAGAAAGCGAGATCCATGATTGGCAATTTAAGCAACGCTAAGTGAAATATGAGCAGCAACATCATCTCACAAGTCACTGAAACAAAGGGACTGAACCTTTTTCAGGTTAACTTAATATGGACTAGAAGGAAACAGGAACCGACACTTTCGAGAAAAATGTAACCGCGTGGAGAGTTTTGTCTTAGAGCTGTAACCACTGTGGGTGCTTTCTCAGGAGAGGAGCAAGACGTGTGCTGCTTATGATTTTGTTGAAGAAAGCCTACAGTTTGGTTCATTCATCAGCAGTATCTTTTATTGCCACAATCTCTCCAAGTGGAAAGGGACCATATTTGAGGGACCATACCTTCCCATAAGAGCCTGTCCAAGCTTTAAAGATCTGCAGAAAAGACACTTCTCTCTATCCTACCAGGTTCAAAGACACAGCAGGTGGGAATGAGGGAAAAGGCATTCTCTGCGGCTAGTCCCATGTGTTGCAACTTCCCTCCCTGGGAAGCTAGGATGGTTCCTTCTTTGCAGTCCTTTCAGCATCAGATTAAGACCTCTCTTTTCCAGCAAGCCCCCGGGAATCGATTTTAAAAAGAAATGGTGCTGTATGGTTTTCAATCTTGGTTTCAAAGTAAGATTTTAAAGGGTTTTAAGTATGTTGTTAATTTAATATTTTAAAACCTTAATTTGGTAACTATTGAGGTTTGTAATTTAGTAACTATCTGTGTTTTTATTACATTTTCAGCTGTTTGGAAGCTGCCTTGACTCCTAGCCTAGAAAAAAGGCAGAATACAAGTAACATGATGGATGATTGATGGATACAATGTCATCTTTTAAAACATCCCACAGAATGGCATTATCATTTAAACTAATACAACTAGACCATCTCAGTACTTCAGGATACTATGCATCCTCAACACCAGTGGTTCCCAAAGTTTAATCCTCCAGGTATTTCAGACTTCAGCTCCCAAAATTCATGACTGTTGGCCAAGCTGGCTGAGGCTTCAGAGAGCTGAAGCCCAAAACATTTGGAAGACCAAACTTTCGGAAACAATGCTATACACCATAATCTTGACATCTCATCACTATTATTGCTAAGATGAAAAAGAGCCATGCAGGTCTGAGAACCATGCTGTATAACCCTTCTTTTAGCTCCAACCCTCTCTGTGCTTAAGTAGGTTGGTCCTTGGATAGCAGACCATCATGGTCCAGGAGATAAAGGCTGTTCCTTCTTTCCTGCCTGTGCAACAATACCTGGACAGCTGACAGGTACAACTCTTCTCCTTGACCACTAATTGGCGGCAAGAGTGTGCTGGGGCACTGTCTAGCTGCAGTTCCACACAATCACTAAATGTCCCTAATGCTGTGGAGCAATGATTCTGCAGGGAAAAAAACTGTGGAGGTTGTGCAAATAACAATAACAGCTGTTTTCTGTACAGAAACAGGTATTCTGTGGAGCAAAGTGTTTTCTCTGTGGAAAAGCATTTCTTGCATAGTGTTTTCTCAACAAGAAAATGTTTCCTGCTCATGTAATAGTATTTTCTCCACAGTCAAGCATTTTCTGCACAAAAATGTGTTTTTCTCTGAAGAACAACAATCCCTCACAATGCTTCAGGATGTTGAATATAAGAAAACTGAGCAAAATTTGCATTTATCTATTATTCTTTTCAGTAGAGATTTCTGACTAATAGAAACCTGTTTCTTGGTTTGGGAACAAAATAATTATGAATATTCCATATGTTTATTTGTTTGTTCGTTTGTTTGTTTGTTTGTTTTCTGCAAAGAAAACATCCCAATACTTTGGTATGTTTGACTACAAAGAGAATGCTGTGGAAGAATATTCCCACAGCAGAGAGAAAAGTACCATAATTGTTTGTCCCTGTATGTGAGGGTAGAATAGTAGAAGATTTGCATCCCTACAAAGTGGAATGAAGGAACCTCATCTCCTGGATGAGGTAACTGACTTCCTTCTTCCTGAGCTGCGAAACAGCAGCCATATAACACCCCTGGCTGATCAGCGGACTGGAAGTGGAACTGTACTCAGAAGCCATCTGGGTACTATTGCACAACCAAGGCAGGACTGTTGCACAAGAAAGTATTTGACAGCATCTTGAGCAATGCCTTCCAAAATACTTCTAGTGTACTAAGGGCCTAGGACAAACTAAGTCTCCAGTAGGATTCTGGCCACACTCTCTACCTCTAAGTCATACATGAAACCTTACCACCTTGGTAAAATCTTCCAAAGCCTATATGGGTCATCAAGGCATTCAAACAGAGTCAGCCACTAGACAAGAGTATATATACACAGGACATAACCATACTTATAATGCATAGCTGCTGTTACTGAAAAGTGTAGTTTATTGGCTTTTTCCTAGCAAGAATACAAAATATACTGTGATAACATAGTTTGGCTTGCTGAACTGCTCAGAGAGAAAATACATAAGAGACATATCAAAAATGTTAGTGATTCAGGCCATTTCCGCTATGATTCCACTTTCAACATCCTATGGAATTCTGGGGTTTGCAGTTTAGGGAGGGGCCATGGAATCATAGCGCTGTAACGGTCTAGTCCAGAAATGGTCTCAGTTACAGATTTTAAAGATTTAAGTATTCAAAACCCAAATGGCAAGTTTTGTTGGTTTTGTTTTCTCCCAGATGTGGATTTACAAAACCTCAAGTTCTCTCATTTCTAATCTGAAGAAATTTACATGTTGGTTAATTTTTGTAACAAAATGAACTAAAATGAACACCCAATGCTATTTCAGAGGACTGAAACCACAGGCCTTAAGAATCATGGCTCAACATAGAACAATTTTGCCTTGCCAGAACTGCCTCCTCCAGAAGAAGCCTAAAGAGGTTAACTCAATAGCATGTTTGAAGATCAGCTGAAAGATTTCATTTGTACTGGCTGTCAGTCCCCAAGCATGTTTTCAATGCTAGAGTACACCCTACACACTAGAAATTAGGAAGAAGACATATGTTTGAAAGCAGATAGTAGACATCGGTCCCAACTGAATTTAACTCATTCATCTGATAGATATTGCTGCTGATGTGATCATATATATAGAGAGAGTCAGATACAGAGCTATGAAGTAGCTCATTTTTCTAATGAGTTACTTTGATTACTAGTCACTTTTTAACAGTAATGAGCAGGACTGGATTTACTTTCTTGCAAGTAATGATCATGGTTGTAATATAGTGCTTTTTAATGAAGCAGGAATGTTTTGTCTGTCTGTTATCAACTACAAAGTACGTCTGCTGACTCAGAAGAGAGGTTACATGAGTGGCTGTTCTGCAGTGGTTAAAGATTGCTTTTGTATGTTTCCTCAGAATTTCAGAAGCGCAATATCTGAATTGGCCACTTGGGAGAACTGAAGAGTATTGACATTTTTTGTTTGTTTGTTTGTTTTGGCACAGTAGCAGCAGTAATAGTAACATGCTGGACTAAAGTAACAAGTAATGACCTATTGAGCTGTCTGAGTAATGAGTCAATTAACTAATTCCTTTTAAAAGGTAACTTTCCAAACTCTGGGCAATTGGTTCAACTCCAATTTAAGAAAGTGAGCAGGAGAGAGAATTATATCTGTACAAATGGAGGTTGCCTTTATCAATGGTTCGTAAAGCTTAGGATTCAGTAACAGAAGCACAGCATGAAAATTACAAGAACCCAGAACACTTACTCACACTCAAGCCCATGCTAGGCGGCTGATCCAGTGAGATCTTCCTTGTACATACCTATGGAGGGAGACGGAGCGAGTATTTGCATTCTCATAACCTTGGCATACTAGGTGGGAGGGAGAACTTGAAATATATAAGCCCGCCCAGCCAAATGGTGGACCTATTTTGCCTCTGCTCAGCATGTAATGTGCAAAATAAGTGGATCTTGCAGACCCAGTCCAAGGCCTAGGTTCTATATGAGACAAGAACGAACAGGGGTGACTGTGGCAATAGCAGTGGCTTACAGGACATTCATCAGCAGTCACTTTCCGTTTCACTACCAGCAAAGCCTGTAATCTTTAAACAACATTTATCCCCCTAGAATATCTCAAATTAGAAATCAGTTACTGGCAGCCTGAGTTGCAGACTGTACCCTAAAGAAAATATCTATAGAAGAAAAGGGATCAGAAGATTGTTTGGTGGCAACTTGCCAAGTGCAGATGAACTGAAATCAAAACATTTCCAGTGCTGCTCACGCCAGTGTTCATTCAGTTTGGGCAGTGATTTCTGTTGTGGTGTTCTCTGTGTCCTTCTCTTTCTCCCTCTCATAGCTTCCAGCTGAAATTCATATTCTGCATCTTATATTTGTTTGCCCCCCACCCCAAATATTCAGTTAACAGAAATCTACAATTAAGTAAAGCCCAGTTTATTGCAGATAACTTTGCTTCCTTACTTGACACAAGCTGAGAAAAATTATGTACAAGACCTTAGGTTTCTTTCATAATAATATACCTTCCAGCATTTCACAGATGAAAGCCAGGATACATGTGCATGAGCATCAGAATGTGGTCAAGATGGCAAACACATGAGGTAAACACATAAGCTAGGGAGAGGCTGCAGCAGTTTGCTTTTCCCTGAGCCTACTTCGCCCTCTCCTTACTGAATTGAATCCAAACTACTTTTGCACTTTGAGCTCAGCTCGAACCAATGCAAGTAAGCCAAGGACAATGGGGGAAAGGAGAAGGAGAAGAGAGGAACTGGGACATTTTAAAAACAGCTGGAAAAGTGGGATTACAAGTTTAGTAAGTAATGTCTCTAGAAGGGTAATACATTCTTGGAGGACTATGATAATGCTGATGGCACATAGTATCTATGTAAATTTTAGACAGTGTCTAAAATTTAAAAATAAGCCAGAAGTTAACTTCTGATTTACTTCCTGATTTGAAAAAGGCTTCTCCAGGGTCTAAAATGGCTTAAAAGCATGGCAAAAATGGCCAAAACTAGGGATATAATTCTTCGCTAAATTTCTTCTGAAAGACAGCAATGAGTATCCTCTAAAGATACCAGCCACAGATGCAGGCAAAATGTCAAGAGAAAATACTAGTAGAACACGGCCTGAAAGCCCGGAAAACCCACAACAACCTATAGCAATGAGTAATTTCAGCAGTTTTCTTCCTGCTGCCAGAAAACATTTGAAAATATGTAGTTCAGTGCAAAATTCACACATGGCTGTTTTGCACAAGAAACAGCATTTCCTGCATTATTTTATTTTTATTTTTAATAATAAATAAAAAATAAAAAATAATTCTACATTATTTTATGCAGAATAAATCTCCAATTATAGTACATTCTGTGCAGAAAACAGCCATTTCTGCACAGGAATTAATAACTGTTAAAGTAATATTTCTTTGGAAATATATTAATTTCCACGCAGAAAGTACTGTTTCTTCTGCAGAAAATGCTCTTTTCAGCACAAAACAATCATGTGCAATATTTTCACTCACTGAATAAGCCTTGAATCATGGATTCTTATCAGTCCAGGATTCTTCTCACCAGGGTTTTTCAACACTCAAAAAAAAAAAAAAGTAAACATTTTTTTGAACATTTTAAAATATTCTTACCACCCTTACCCCGCACACACCATGGAAAGGAACTTTTAGTTAAAAAAAATAAACATTCAAAATTCAAAAGTTAGGAGCAGCTGAAAGCCTTTGGAAGTCTCAAAAATAGGCTGTAGTTTGCCTAAATGTGTAGATTCATACAGAAATTGATCAAAGAAAAGAACAGGAATCACCAACCAGCAGTAGGAATGAGAGCTGTACCACTGGTTCAGAATGGTAACATGATAGCAATAGAAGCTATGGAAAGGCATGGAAAATAAATCTTTTTGATGACCATTAATAGCTGGGTTCCTGCATTCTGATATGTGTCTTTGACAATCCCAATCAAAGGATTTCCAAGGCACTGGGGATTTAGGCATTGGGGGAGATTGTAAATCTAGTTTATGATTTTGTAAATATTGAATAGGATGCTCAGCCTCACCAAACCCCTCAAAATGTGTGACTCACCCAATCAAAGTATGCATGAAAAGCAGAACAGGAAGAAGAGAGAGGGGAGAAGCCAAGACAGGACACTTCCTCAATTGCTCATCAGCCTTTCAGTTGCTCCAACTGGTTCCCAGGCCTTCTTTTGCTGGATTCTGTTGCCCAACAACGGAGGCACGTGGTGCATTCTCTCCAATCAGCATTCTTCTCCTTAGGCTTTCCTGTGATCCCATCTTCCTGCATCTGCCAGAGGAAGAGAGACCCTTTCTAACAAATTGTAACATTTTGAAATTAACTCACTAAAGTATAGAATTAACTTCAGCGTTAATCAGGAAACCTATTTGGTTGGACACCATCACTAGAAAAATCTAGTGGATTTTAGCTTAGTGAATTAGTTAACTAGGTATTTCCAGACTCTGAGATGTTCCTCTGAGTCACTCCCTCCCACATTTTAACAAGTGTCTCAAGACATTTCTAGTTTCTCTGATGTTTTCTAATTCCCCTAGATTTTAATGCAATGTCTTTCTTTTTCCGCTGTTTTTCTTCATCTTCTTTCTTTGTGTATCTGCAAGCAGGCAGCTCGTTGTCACTGTTAATTGTACTTTTTCATATTGCAAGCTGCCTTGTTTTCTTTGAGTTGCTTGAGCAAAACTTATTACATCACAAGATCTACATAACAAACACTTGCTCCAAGTTTGTTAAATTATTGTTTAAAAGTAATTGGTTGCCAATATTGTTCCAAGGCCCCCAGAAGAAGTTAAATGTCATAGTCAGCAAAATTTTCAAAAAGTATCCAAAAAGTTTTTTAAAAGTAAATAAGATAGAAAATTTTAGTAAATGTTTTTAAAAAAACTGAATGTTGCAAGCCATTAAACTGTAGTACAAAACATATTCTCCTTCCATCCACCCACCTTTCCATCAGTTTGACATCCATAACAAAACGCAAGGCAGCAGCAAGATGCACAGCATAAGCAAGCACTTGAGTTGTGTGATATTTTTCCTCAACCATTGAATGAGGCTACTAGGGATGTGCTGTTTTAAATTATTCATTCCCACAGGGGAGAATGAATAATTAAAACATTTTTCTCCCCACTGCAAACCCTCTTAAAATGAGCAAACTCTTCACCCAGCTCACCCTTTTCCTGTCCTCTCACCCAGTCATGTAGTGATCAGGGACACTGACCACTACACAGAAGCTGAGTGAGCATCATGGAGGCTATGGTCTTAGGTGATTCTCACTCATTTTCCCCTTGTCCACTCTCCCATGTGACATTGAGAGGGCAGGGGAAGTCAAGCAAGGATCATAGGGGCTATAGTCTTTGACAATCTGTGCTCAGCTCCACCCACCCATCTACCTCCTGGGCAACATCAGAGGTTGGGAGGAAAGTCACAAGAGAATCATGGAGGCTATAGCTTTTGACAATGCTGACTCAACTCCTCATCTCCAAGGTCATGGGGGGTGAAGGGGGCAGCCAAGAGGATCACCGTCACTACCCTGTTCTGATAGCTAGTTTATGACATTGTTGTGCACCAACTTTGTTGTTGTTTATGTGTTCCTTCAAGTCATTTCTGATTTACAGTGACCCTAAAGCAAACTTATCACAAGGTTTTCATGTCAAGATTTGTTCAGAGAGCCTTTGCCTTCGTCTGAGGATGGGATAATGTGACTGGCCCAAGGTCCCCAGATATGTTTCCATGACTGAGCAGAGATTTAAACCCTGGTCTCCATGGTCATAGTCCGATGTTCAAACCATACACCACACTGGGGCCCTTTCCGCACGAGGTGAGTGAATCGCTCCATGCCGTTACTCACCACTTCTTCTTAGCTCGAAGCAACGCGGATTCTCCATTAAGCACTTCTGCAGGGCTCCTCTGTTTGATCCAGGGAGAATCGGAGCAGTGCGAGGTCTGTAGATCCGCACTACTCAGGCTGAAAATGGCGGCTTCTTCCTGTTCTTCGTGGGTCCTGACCAGCCACTGATGCTGGCCATGCCCACAACCCACCCTCCATTGATTGCAGGCCCGCATTGGTGTGAGCCTGCGCATCTGCACAAGTGAGGATGAACGCAACGGCACACTCCAGAAGATTGAAAGACCGAATTTTTCCGGTCTTCACATAGCACGCTGGACGACCACTTGAGGACATCTTAGATTGGACTAAGGTGCGGAACTAAGGTAAATAGTCT